>JADDOH010007202.1:0-25273 GCA_016648135.1 Agrypnia vestita | reverse complement strand
TGTCAATGATTTTGAGTCCTTTGTACATAAAACAGTGTACAAAGTATTTTTGTAGTGTAGTCTTATATTGTCGCCACTTCTTGAATTGTATAAATGAAGCCCTCATTTGTTTTCATTCTGTCATTAAAATATTTGGTCAATCCATACCTAATTTTAAATATTTGTAACAAAACATTATAATTTTATTCTCTGATTCTAATTTAAGTTTATTCAACATTTTTATTATACCTATTTGTTCTTCTGTTGTGTTTCAATAATACGCATTGCTTTGTTTTGTACTATTTTTGGTTTCTTTACCATTCCTCCGTTGCTTATAAATACAAAAATAATCAATGTGCAGGAATCTTATAGCGTTATATATGAATATACTTGAATATTTATTTAAAGAGTTTCTAGTTGCGAAACAAAAACATTATAGATTAGTCGAATAGTGCTTTACATGCACACCTTTTAGACTCTGGACATGGATTATAAAATGAGATGACCATTCCTTGGACGTATTCGCGATCAGTTTTTTGTGCAATATTGAAATTCATAATTTGAACATTTTCAACAAACTCATTATCTCAAAACTACTCGAATGTCACTTAGTGAGTTTTACCTTACTTAGTTTTTTAAAGGGACGATATTATAATCATCTTGTTATCCTGAGAAGATGTTCGATAATGATGACTTTGGCATGTATAGTGAAAAATCAATAATTGCCATTCCAATATCCCTTCATTTCTTATTTTGCCCGCTCAGCATCTTACGAGATCACATCTTGACGTGAGACGGAAATAATCTGTAATATAAAAAGTTTTAAGCGAAGGCCGTCCTCTTAAAAACGAAAATAAATAGAAGATTTTTTCTTGGAAATAAAAGTCTCGAATGTCGTCAACAGGGTGAATGTCGTAGCACTTTGGACGAAGCAGTGCGACTTGAATGCCCCGAGTCCGTGTCGTGTCATCTTCGGGGCAAAAGGAGGAAATGCGCTATTCACGGAACAAATGTAGGAAGTAGTTTTTCCGGAGGCGGAACAGCGCTGGAATATTCCGGCGGGACGAACACCGCACGCAACGGGCGGGAAGGGGGGGCGCCACGGGATAGCAAAAACAAAAAGGTTTAACGGTCTTAAAGAAATTGTAAAATTTTGCACGATAATTCCTATTCAATGCGACAAATCGTCTGTAATATTTGATAAATTTTAGATGATTTCACTAGAAGTTGTCAGCAAAAAAAAAATACCACAATTTTCAGACACATTAAGATTATAGAAGAACAACAAAGAAAACATCTGAAAGGTGACAAACATACTAAGATGTTTTTTATTTATGGTTTTTGTTTAATTTGTAGAACTCCATATTTATTTTTAGCGAAATTTAAAATAAATTAAATTTTAATAATATTATTATTAAGTTCTACGGGTTAAGTATTTTTAGGTGTTACAGCTGTTTCGGCTTGTAAGGCCATTATCGAACAGTGGCCTTACAAGCCGAAACAGCTGTAACACCTAAAAATACTTAACCCGTAGAACTTAATAATAATTTTATTAAAATTTAATTTATTTTAAATTTCGCTAAAAATACTTAGATGTGTACAGGCGCAACAAGATGCCAAAAAAAGTAAAAAAAATGTCATTTACATTTTTCAACCTATGTATGATACCTATGTAAAGCATTTTTTTTATATTCCTCACATATTATTTAATATTTTTTATACCTAAATAAAAAATTTTTTTTTTTTGAAATAGAGACGCTAAAACGGAATAGGTATCGCATCATTATTATTCTTATTATTAGGAACGGACTGAACCTATAATAACGACCACAACAGACAACACAACTGAATTTTCACAGATATAAAAAATATAAAAATAAATGACAAGCATACAAAGAAGTACACAGACATAATACACAAATAACTGTAATCTATTTTCACTGTGATATTTGTGATGTTATGTTTTCAAACTAAATGCTTGCACTATGAAAATAGGACTAACTTTTTGGTGAGCTGGAATGGAACTCGACCATCGATCACTTGACGAACACTATGCGACAGTCATAACCACTACTCCAACAAGCTAATCTATAATACTCGAATTAATCTATAATAATAAAAAATTAAGAGATTTTAGATTATTTTTATTCAACCCTGACGAAAGGGTCGTACTAAAAAAAACCTTTGGAGTGGGAAAGTTATTGTATTTTAATGGTTTCTAGTACAGAAAGAAATAGAGAAGTACCTTCATGAAGAATATAATGAAATAACACATGAAAAAAATTCAGCAATAACAAATAAAGTATAAAAATAAATTAAATTCCATTATACAACACAACATAGAGAATACGATTGTCATTAAAATAAAATAAATACTCGAGAACTTATAATCTTATAAAGAGACATACTCGAGAACTTATCTACTATTTTTATGACACAAAATTCTTCACAAATGCACACCATTCTCCTTCTAAAATATCGATACGATATCTGCAATAAAAACGTAGTTGCAGACGAACCCTTAATCGTTTCAGTTCGAGTCGACCCTTTTTATGTAGTGGAAGTTTTTTGTTTGTGAATGGCCTATTCTGTAGGGATGGGCATTGACGTAAACGGCGGCCGCTGGGGGAGGGGCGCGCGCGGGCGGGGTGTAAGGGCGGGCAAAGTCACGGGGGATGGAGACAGCCGCCGCCGGTTCTGGGGGATGACGAAGGTAAACGGATCAATGTATCAACGGAAAAAGGGAAAATATTTTTATCACATGCCGATATTATACTCGGGGTAGATATCACACACATCAAAGCTGGGGTGGAGTGCACTCGGAAGCTTCTCAAAACAAATCCTCCACCGTGCCCCGATGATGGACCCTGCAATGGGATTCGAAACGTCGGTCAGAAAAGTTGTAGAAGCACGACAAAATATCCCAGAATACTCAAACCGGAAGATAGGTTAATTTTTTTAAATAAAATGTTGATTTAATAAAAATAATTATTTTAATTTTTTGACATCTTGAATTGATTTTTATACAATGAAACCTATCTCCCATTTTTCTTTCATTTATTGTATTTTTTTACATGAATTCTGTGAAAATTATCTACCGCGTAAAACAGAATCCGGCGTAATTACAAAAACAAACAAAACACAAATAACATAATAAAATAAAATAAAACTCGCGAAACCTGTCAACACTATACTAGAACATCGCATCAATCATGCTAAAACATAAACGGGATAATCGCGACTGATCAGGAACGAACTGAACCCGACTAACGACCTGCCACAACAGACAAGACAACTGAATTTTTATAGATTTAAAATATATAAATAATAATAAATAAATAAATGACAAAAATACGAAGTACACAGACATAATACACAAATAACTGTAATCTATTATCTCAGTAAACTTTTTCATTTTTGTATATTTTTATTATCAAAATATTTATATGTATATGAAAATGTAATATTGAAAAGAAACAACGACACAATGGGCGAGCCACATCGCTCAGAGGAAGGGCGATCGCTGAACGAATGCAGTTATTCAATGATACCCGAGCAGAATCAAGAGGCCGACCTGAAATCATCAACTACTGCGGAAACACCGACCAACAATGGACAGAGAAAGAGGGAGGCCTTCATCCTGCAGTGAGTGGAGTCCTGAAAACGAATGACGACACGTATTTCGCTGCAGGTAAGGTTGTTAGGGATGAGCAGACGGCAGTCGAAATCAAAACTGAAAAGTTTTTGCTAAAAATGAAAAAAAAACACAAAAGTCCAAATACTTATTTGAGATCCGACGAATTATCATATAATTTGAGCGCTCCGAAGAAAAAATCAGACATTATATGATCGTTGAACTTCTAAGACATTTTTTTTGTGTGCCATGACGATATTTTTTGTTTACATAAGAAATGTGCGCGGTTCGGGATAGAAACAGATCAAGTCGATTTGAATCATGCATCGCAAAATAAACTTGCGTATCTTAAAGAGTTGTCGGCCTCATAAATATTTAAAAAAAAAGGAAATTCAAAATAAACGTTGTCATAATATCATTTAATATTTATTATGAATGATCATTTCTGAGAGGATATCACACACAATACATAGCTACTCACTCTCTTGGACCGTCCCCGGACAGACAACCGCATTCGCTACGAACTCCAGATTCCGCCGCGCCATTACAACGTTTATTCTAAATAAGTAATTTTACTCAAACAAGTGATGCAAAACAGGGCGGTGAGAATTATTTTAAAAAGTGAATACAGCAGTTTTTTCAAGTTTGTGTTTACTGGGGTATTATGCCGTGTTGTTACGACCTTTCGGGCCGACGTTTCGGATCCCATTGCAGGGTCCATCATCAGGGCTGATGTGTTGTCTTGAATGTTGGTGTTGTGGTTAAGTATCGGCTTATGAATCGGCGTGGGAATCACCACCACCACCATCATCCTGCTCAAAAAAGAGGTCTCATCAACACTTTGGCCACGAGGGCCAAAAGGATATGCCAAGACGAATATCTACGGGAGGAAATGATAACACTCAGCGACGCACTGGAAGGGAATGGTTACCAGAAGCGACAGATACAACGCGTCATAGGAACGAGATCTGTTCGCCTTGAAAAACATACGTGGTGGTGGTGATTCCCACGCCGATTCACAAGCCGATACTTAACCACAACACCAACATTCAAGACAACACATCAGCCCTGATGATGGACCCTGCAATGGGATCCGAAACGTCGGCCCGAAAGGTCGTAACAACACGGCATAATACCCCAGTAAACACAAACTTGAAGATTCTGAGTGGCCGTGAAAACCTAAGAACATTCTTAAATACAGCAGAACTAGAATAAATGAGAAATACACTCAACTGTATAACAATCCAACTTCCAAAATATAAATATACCTACAACTAATATTCAGATTCACCATTATCATTATGAACCTCTCTTGTACGGACAAACGTGTAGGCCCCCGTCAAGTTCACGGACACCAGACGAAGATAATACTGTTGTGTGATAAATCTGTAGATTTGAATCGTTAGCCCGCGCGTAACGAAGAGTTGTAATGGTCATCCGCAGTGTTGCCCATGCCGGCCACTTGTTCACGTGTCAGGTTCGTCTTTTCATGCGTGCTATTTAACTAGCGTGGCGCGAGAGCCAAGTTCTTCTCTAGTAACTGCGCACTGAGGCCAAAAGACACTCCAAACAAGCAAAATTAGAGGAATGTACGTCACTAGCAAAACGAAGCGGGCAAAAGATGAGACATATACAACTGTCGACACAAATCAGACAATTTTTTTTCAGATTGTTGTGTCTATTTTGTCAGGCAGATTTTGTTTTTCGAGATTAGTAGGTTGTTTTTCTTCTCACGTTTACGTACGAGAAATAATATACCAAATAAATATTATAGGTATAAAGACTAGTGTTCCATCCTGGAACATCGTTGAAGCGCCGCTTTTGCTGGATATTCTTTCATATTAATCAAATCTTTAAACATGGATGTAAAACAATTTTAAAACGTTTCAGAAATTTTACATAATACTTAACTATCTATATACCTAACATTCGTATCAGAATTTCCCAAATTTTCGATCGTGTCAATACATATATTTTTCAAATTTTTTATTATTTTGATAAATGTATTTTCAGATTAAAAATATCACTCATTAACATTCCAAAGGAAATTGACATTTCAATGAAATTGATAAATTTCCCTTAGTGTGTTAAACAGAAAAACATTGGGAGTTTATTTATTAAGTTTTTAAAAGTGTACATTAAAAAAAATTAAAACAAAAGTTACTACTTGTTTTATTTGGTTGTATATTACTTTAAAATAATGCAGTCGTAAATATGTATAAACAAATGTTCTAATAAAAATATTTACTAATATTATTAATATTTAAAGCATTAACTTTGTGGTTAGACATTATAACAGAATGTAAGTTAAGTTAGTAAAAACCACTACCAGATTTAAGGTCTACCGGTTTCGAGACGTACCCGTCTCTTCCTCAGGACCAACACTACACTACTATATTCACAACACTATACACCCCAACCATATTATTGTTAAACTTTCACCAATATTGATCACATGCGTGTTAATCTTGTCAGAGAAAAACATGCACTGATTAGCGTAATGAACCATCAGGGATCTACCGAAAGAGAGTGAGAGGGGGCGGGGTCTAAAGTGGGTGTTACCCCATCTTTTGTGAACATTAAATTAAACAAAAGGCTATACGGAAAATTAATTATTATTTATTATGAACATGCGTGTTAATCTAAAATTAATTAATTATTAGATTAACACGCATGTAATCAATATTGGTGAAAGTTTAACAATACTATGGTTGGGGTTTATATTGTTGTGAACATAGAAGTGTAGTGTTGGTCCTGACGAAGAGACGGGTACGTCTCGAAACCGGTACACTTAAATCTAGTAGTGGTTTTTACTAAGTTACTAAAATTCTGTTAAAAAACATTTACAATTTAAAATCTATCTTATAAACTTACAAAACACATATTTTATTATTATTTATAATATTATGCCTTCAATTTTTGGAATAGATTAGAGGAAAATTAGTAGGACGGAGAATAAAGTGGCCACCGGTCCATATTATGCAATCCATTGTTGCATGTCTAAATGAACCACAAAAACAAAGATTAATTTCATATACGGCATAAATAATTCCTCTACTACACTTAACGGTCATATTTTTAGGCGATAAATTAACTAAAAACATATACGGAGTCTACAAATGTAACGGCGATGATTTAAAATTGGTTATTATTCGAGTTTTCATACTAACGCGATGCTACGCCAAGCGTTGAACGTAAATGGTGTATGCGATATTTTGGTCGTATTGCATGCAACTTTAATCAAGGATTGCTATTTTTTGTCTGTCTTTTTCGCTCGTTTTGTTTTTGCTTTTATATTGGAAATCAACGCTCTGTCGGAAAAATCGATCTATCATAAATATAAAATAAAATGAAATAAATAATCAGTCTCTACCAAGTTCTAGATCGTTGGCGCTGTTTCGTGTTAATGTTTAAAAACCATTATTATACTAACGAACCGATACCTAGAAATCACAGGGATGGAACGAATTCAGTCCCCTCTATGAATTTTATTGTTCTATGCATAAATACAAGTTTTTGACGGTATATTTAGTTTGTGGTATAATTGATTGAGTATTTAAGCAGTTCATAAACAGCACACATAAACTACTGTATGTGGACTGATTGTAAGGTAATTTTATATGCTTGCGTACATATGTGATATGATAATGAAAAACCCATAACGGCTTAAATAAATAAAAAATGTAAAAAAAACGTCTTATAGTGCAGGGTAAGGTAAAATTGTAAAATTTATATTTTTAAAACTCAATTTGCTGTTTATACAGCCTATGCTTCAGGAATATCTAGGTCAACGCGACTATTTTCATCTTGCAACGTCATTTAGGTACATCATGAGCTAAGGAGCTTATTTGACTCAAAAAGTAAATCGCTATATACATATTTCTTTCTACAATCTTGTTCAATAACAATAAATTTCAATAAAGTGGTTTAATGGAGCGTGGAGAAGACTGATTTGAATGCTTTGAATAAGTCATTTATCATGACTTAATTTACACTGGCTTTTTTGTAAACAGCAATTTTTTTCAGCGTTTTTCAGTGAACGTAAGATAATCTGAAATAAATATACGTATCTCCGATAATAATCCGAAATTCGGTCGAAGCTGTATAGTAACGCTAGTAGGTGCTATATAAAAACAAAATGCTAGTCGAGACTGGAATAAATGTCCGATTAGGAAACCAAACATTTGCAATGGGAACGCACAGACAACAAAACACATCTCGCCGTTCCACGGTGAATAGAAGCAAATTGCAGCAATGCTTGTAGGACAACCCATTGTGTGCATTTTAAAGTATGGGTGTACCCGGGTCGTATCACCTGCACACGTATAGATTTCGAAGGAAGCCTATTCGCATTGTGCCTCATTCGAAAGACGCTGATTCCGACTAGTGGGACGAGTCCAGTGGCGCAACTAATCGCCGGTCAATAATTAATCATACGCCGGGCCGACAACTTGTTCCAAAGTGACCGCACGATCAAATTGCTATTTAATCGTTTAATGCTATTTAATAGTCGCATGACATAATTTGCCATTTGTATTATTTTACGTACACACAACTACTACATATAACACACCAGATCGGTATAATTTAAATGTGTTTAAATTTTTAATATTGATGCGAACACGGAATACGTGTTGCATCAATATTTTTACTATTTTCAAAATAAGCTTAATGCTTGTGCTATGAAAATAGGACTTACTTATTGGTGCCCTGGAATGGGAACCGAACCACCGACCACTGGATCACTAGTCGAGAATCAAAACCACTACACCAACAAGCTATATAAATCAATATATAAGTTTGTATCAAGCATTTGAAAATGGATAATATTGAGGAATAATAAGTATTGCCTTATTAAATTTTTAAAGGACAAATAAATGTTGGTTAACTTTGTTACTCTGATGAATGAATATATATTATAGATGTCTTACATATACAAAACTGTATTTTTATGGGAAAGTAGGTATAGAAGTCTTTGGGTGTACATAGGGGATTTCCAAAGACTTCTATACCTATTCTAGGGTATGTCGCGACATCTGTGGTCATTTAAGGGGAATGAAAAGGCTTTGGTGCCGGCCGCGCTGAGCTTTTGTTGCAACTCATATGTGAAACGTGGCGTATAATTTAAATATATACAACTTATTATTACGTATTATTCTATCATGGATGGAAATGGCGAACGGTACATCGTGTAAAGTGATCACTTTAGCCAGCCGTACGATAGGTCGTAAGCCCTATGTACACTCAAAGACTTTTATACCTACTTTCCCATAAGTCTTTTTTCTCTGTGAGACATCTATAATATATATTGGTTGATTAATGATGTCCCTGTAACAAAATCCAGTAGTGTTCTGAAAAATTTGGACATAGGTAATCAAAATATTCTTTGTTACTTTGATTTAATATTTATTAATAATGATTTAGAATCCCATCTGCCAAGATTTATTAGCCATGTTGTTATGAGTCTTATTTCACTTACATTACAAATACAATACATGAATACATACAAATAGAGAATAAGTTACAAAATATAAGCAAACATTTACTATAGCATTATAATAAATATAAAAGCAGTAAAAACTAATAACGAGCCATTACTGTAAAGTCATAATAAATATGAAAGCAGTATAAACGTAATCAAAATTAATGTCCCTATGTATATACACAAATTGTGTAATAATGCCAGCCATAAAACTGAGTTGTCTTTTGTTAGTGGGGGACAGGACGCTACAGAGTCCAAGGACTTAAACACCTGGTTCTGCGATCGTCTGCACGGGACTGATCTCCACAATAACGTGTTAGGAAATAAATAACATTGTCAACAAAATACGACACAAAAGTTGTCGAATTTTGTTTTCAATGTCGATGATACATTTATTGAGAAAGTAGCGATAAATAAAAAAAACCACCTAAGTTTATTACGTACTTGAATATTTTTTTGATACCTTAGTAGCTACAGTAATTTTTCTAAATTATAAAGTAAAGTTGCGGGAACACACAAGTTGATAAAAGCTAATTTTACGGGTAATTTCATTAATTTTTTTTCTAATTACCTATTATTTTTTAAGAAAAATAAAATACTATTATTTCGAATGCTGTAAAAGATAAAATACGCGCATTTTGTAATGTAAAGTACTGGATTTTGAAAACAACATTTGAGCATGTCAACGAAAGTAGTAAGTATTCTCAGTACCTACTCATTCACTTTTCCATGCATAATGCATCGCCGTGTAAACACGTAATCAAATATAAATAAAAACAATTTCCTTGACACTGTCCACGATGACATCATCCGCATCCAATCCCTGCCGTTTCTTAATCTTATTTGAAACTATGTCACGCGAATATTACTATAATTATATTTTGGCGTACGCCGATTGGAAAATAATCGTTAAATTGCAATAAGCAAAAACTCAATCAAAATCATACTTTAATCATCGTGTCGAAAAAACATTGAACGCAGGTACTTGCACACGATTTACATAATATTTGACTTGCTCGCGTTACACAACGTATGTGGTAGGTAACAACGAATCGCAGGAAGAACGGTTTCTCACTGACAATATTAAAAAATCAGTCAACAAAAATTGATGAAAATCAATCAATGCCGAGTGCACTGTACTGCGACAAGCAGAGGTCGTAGCTTGACAAAAATTCGGGTCTGGTACGTGTATTTTCATCGAGACTCAAGCTTAGTCAGCGGTCACACATCTAGTGCGGGAAGGGTTTAATACCCGTTCGCTCGGCTAGCGTCAAGTGCAGGACGGGTATTAATATTTTTTACGAAAATTTTTGTCAATTATAAAAAGGCTATGAAACTCACAATAACATCACATTATTTAGGTATCATATTTTATCGTGTTAGGTAGATATAAAATGACTAACACATCAACAAAATAAAAATCGTGTTTTACTGCAACAAAGGATATTGTATCCGTGCAAAAATGTATGAGGATTTACGTTTAGGGAATCGAAGAGCTTCAGTTGGAATGCGAAGTTTAATGAGTTCATTAGTAAGTATTTTGGACTATAACATGGTATGGGTATCAAGCGAAGACGCCCAAACTTTCGCGTAAAACGTAGTCCCGCTATTTATACACAAACGCTGTATTTTTTCGAACATCATAGATTATTCTATTCCTTTCTAGTATTCCCCACGCTTCTAGGTTGTTCCAGGCGTTTCCCGAATATTGTAGATAACTCTAGATTACTATAGGTCGTTCTCCATACTTCGATAGTGTTTTACATACAAGGGATTCGGAAAGTGCGCTATTCCTTCTGCTTTCCATTTTGTTACAATATGATATTTAAGTTATTTTTTTTATTTAAATTTTCCAGAGAATTAACAATTTGACATGGCGTACAGAAAAAATATATACAGAAAAAATTGACGCCAATTCAATTATAAATGCTCATTCCATGTTTTAAATATGTAACAGCTATAAAAAATTGTTATTGAAAAATATTCAGCGATTTTTGAGATAACTGCGAATTTACGAAAATATGTTTTTTCGCAAAACAATTTTTTACTCGATGTACGTGAGATTAGCTCGCGAAATTACCCGACGGAAATATTTTAAAATGAATATCTTTTTTATTACTAAACGCTTTACAGAGACAAACAAGTACCTTATTAAGCTTGAAATCACACGTTGCTTTGAATCATCTACTTGTACTTCAGGTATAATACATAGCAATTCATTCGTACTACACCATAATTTAAATGAACAATTTGTACTTAGTGAGAATATTTTTGTTGTCGACATATCGTGTGTCGACGTGTGTTGTCAAATTATGGTTCGCATGTGCCACAGTCCCGCATGGTATATGTAAATATATGAGGCGATTGTTGAAGGCGACAAGATTATAGAAGAATCAGAAAAACCAAATATTGGAGGACAGACCTGTTAAGAGCTTCGAAAACCGTAGAGCGTGCATGAGAGAAAAATGCCTGTGTGAAAATGGTCGAGGCAACTGGTTCACTAACATTGCACTTGATACTTTGTAGATACATAATTACTACCTTATGAAAATAAATATTACTGACGAATTCAAAAAAATATTATAACCGTGTTCTATAACGCCACTCTGGGACAGTCGTAACCTAGTAGAGTGGCATAATTCACAAATTTAACAACAACAAAAAAATGTGTAATTTATCTTATATTTTATTGTTAAATTAGTATTAAGTACCTTTATTTGTAAACAAGGATTTTTTAAATAAAAAAAATAAAAAAAGACAATGGTGGTGGGCGAGGACATAGGAGTGTGGTGTTCAATCCTCTACGCCCACCCTGCGGGAAAACAGCATGAGGGTTATTTAGTGGCACGCACTTCACCGGAGAGATAAATAACTTCACTGTTTTGAAAATAAATAATATTATCACGAGACTGCGGAAACACTGGACGTTTTACAGTAAATTGGAAATAATTAGAAGGGTCTAGAATAAGCGGTGGAAATGCCGACTTATTCGAAACTATATATAAACGGGACGATGCCATTGCGAAACATCGTTTATTGTGACAGTTCTGCAATTCCATAAAAACCGTGACTAGGAAGAATTATAAGCGGCCAGCGGAATAAACTAAGAGCGTATATATTGGGCGTTCGACAGAGATCAGTGTGATAATAGACAGCGTAATAAAGTGTTCACAGACGTGCGAATATTCTAGAATATGAGTATAAAGTATTCCACATACGAGTGATTAGTGCGAACTTAGTTTGAAATAAAGAACAGTGCTCCAGTTAAATTTGTGTCCATCTTTTTGATTGATAAAAACCTTAATTTATTTCAAGCGTTTCACTTGTCTCCCACCCACCGCCTTGAACCTTCAACATTCTAACATTTAAAAAAAATTCAGTAGCGGTCCTCTCGAAGCTATTATTTGCGGGGAGTCCACTATACTAGTAATTTCTTATTATATTTTATTAGATTTCTTATTACAAAAGTCGCCACGAAATATTGCAGAACTTTTTTGCAAGTGTATAGTTTCTTTCGGCCGTGACATTGAAACAATATACATGTGTGTGTGTTCGCTGGCGGCATCGGCTGAGATGAATACGTATCGCGTGGTGTGAGTGTATGCGTGCGCGCTATTTGTCTGTCGGTCCCTCGCTAAGTCGAGTAAGACAAACAAATCGAAGAGGAAATTTGTATGACAATACGGATGTCTGCTAAACGGCAACAAACATGTACGCTCTAGCTGAACCGCAGATCGCGGGGGATGGGAGGGTAAATATTAGCGGTGTTAGTACAATGTCTCCTTGTATTTGCGATGTCGCTCGCGACGGCCTTGACACCGGCCGACCGCGGAATAACAGCATCAAAATATTTGTTACTCTTGCGCCACCAGATAACAGGGATCAAGGAAAGTGGATCTGATTGAGGCAACACGCCGGTAAACTATTTGGGTGTCTAGAGAGTTAAAAACATGTATAGAGCAGGCCGTGCGTGCAGTCAAAATATTGAAGTAAGCGTTAACATATTTTGAAAACGAAAAAAAAAGTCAAATATGTATTGTGGCGAATATATATATATATATATATATATATATATATATATGTTAGTATTGATTTCTTTGGGGGTAACCCGCGTCAAAATCTGGTCCTCAGAAGGACCATTCGTCAACCGACGTTTCGCCTGAATCACAACAGGCATCTTCAGGTTGCTTGTTAATAAATTTCCGTCACGAGGGGCAGTGCGAACACGTCCGTTCGTATCGGAAGCTTATTACCAAGTGAGGTCTGGTAAGTCTAAATTTGGGTACTGTGGTCATTATTGGCCTTAATGATTTTCGGGAATTTTGTATTAAATAATGGGTGTTCCCGGCCGTTGCTGGCCTTAATGGCGTTTGTTTGATTCCTTGTGATGCGCTTTGTACTTGATGTTGCTTCTATTGTGTCGGTGGTTATATTTAATTGATTTTTGCGCGCTAATATATTATTTTTATTTTTACTAAGAAATCTACTGTTGAATAGAATGCTTGTATAGAATGAAGTCAAACCTTCATTATAACATATATATATACCCGTAGCACTAATACAATATTAATTTAATTTAAGTACACCATATATCAAAATACTTACTGCACACCGCTGCCACATGGTTTCCAAAATGGAGAGCATTCCTCCATTTTCAAACTGAAATAAAATGTGTTACTTCCACCTAAAAATGTAGCTTCCTTTTTTAGCATAAACTGCTTTGCATACTAAACTCTGATCTCATCCGCGGTGGTTATCATCGATGACGTAGAGCTGTATTACTAATTTTGAGACCGATTTCATTCCTTTAATCCGATAGATAAGTATAGCATAACCGGGATTAACTTTGGTATGATCATCTCATTCTGTTATCATCTCTCTTCTTCTTTTATATGGAGCCAATGGGCGTGCAAATGAGGGAAATATATTTTTTCGCACGAGTCGCACAAAACCTCTGGGCGATTGACCTATAGTACTGCCACTACGCTATGAGATTATTAACAAAGTATTGTGTATGTTTTATCGGAGATTCTCCTGGAACGTTAAAACTTTCTAACGGTAGAAATAACATTAAAACATTAAAATGTTAAAGTTTGTCCGACTGATAGAAGCTTTGCGGATAAAAAGTAACACATAGGGAGTAACAGAGCTGGTCTACAATACTTTACCGATAGATTTCTAATTAAATTATGAATCGAAAATGTATTAGATAGGTTATTATAGAGGTATTTTCAAAGTTTGCATTTTTTTAAAAATATTTTTGATATACCTATAATATAAGTATGTATGTATATGTAGAATATATGGTTCATCGTTCAAATAACTTATATCGAGTATTGAAAATGTATTCGCTTTAATGCAAATCAAGTAAACCTTGCAAAAATATCTGATTTAAAATTCTGCAAGGTTTTAATCATTTTACTTGATTTGTGTTAAGGCGAATGAATTTTTAATATACGATATAATTTACTTTAATGAGAACCCAACGTTGAACGTAAAATAGGTAATATTGAAAAAAAAACTTTTATGTCGCTTAAAAGATTTGAAAATAGGATGCAAAGACATCAAAAATTTAAAATCAGAAGAGACTATTACCCAAATACTTTGATAACAGGATGAAACTAAATAAAGATATTCATTCGTACAAGAGGAGGCGACATCATAAAACTTCAGAAGAAAAATAAAAACACTTCACAAAATTGTCTGATTCATAAAGGTCTTAAAAACTTCGATAGCCTACCAAAAACAATTCAATACACAGTGAATATAAAGAAGTTTAAACCGGAGTGCAATCATTTTTTATAAACACTTTTAAATGACTAGATTATGGAATGCAATATGTTTAACTGAAATCATGTATTAGCCCACACAGCATATGTATGGAAATAAACAAATAAGATAAATAAAATATTTTGAATGTTGACTTGAATGTTTTCTTAAGTGCAATTGAAATCTTGTTAATGCAATAAAGTTCAAAGCTTCACCTTTTTTATTAATATTTTAACCGAGTGCGATTTAAACGTGTCCTGTCGCAACGGTTACAATAACTCAATCAGGCGGTAATTCTTGAAAGATAAAAAATAAGCACGAGCTGATCGCGGCTATTATCTGCCGGTGGAATCTTGAGGTACGCCCTTCGTAAATTATTACTACCACTCTTCGGCTCATCACATCGGGTGTTCCCATCATACATCACGAGCAGGATACCACCATCCGATTCACGTTAATGTCTTTTAATTAACCGTCCTTTCTTGCCAGTCTGTTCATTGTCCCATTGTCAGTTGTTCATTCAAATTGCGGCGAGGTCAAGGACTGGGAGGAATCCGACACTTGACCTCGGAAAAGCTTTAGAAGCTCGAGAATGGAATAAAAGATAATAAAACTTAAAATTTTAAATAAAGTTTATAGCCTTCGTCGCTCTGAACTTTCCGAAGAATAAATTGAATCGAAAGTGCCCCAATACTAATAAACGAACGTAACTTGTAAAATTAATTCACGATAAAGTTCGAGAAATGGTAGATGCCCGCAGAATTATTAGCATTTAAAAATATGATAGCTGATATCTTTTATATACATTATTAATATTAAAAAATCTTATTTAATTAAATATTTTCAGGAATATGAAGTTTAATTTTTTTTGAACTAACAAAACGTAATTTTTGCTAAGGCAATCTCTGTGAAGTGTATTTTGTTTGTATGAAAATCATTGAAGACAAGTCTCGGCTATCGTATACCGTTATGCACACTCTGTCTCAGATACTATCTGTATTTTATTTTATTTGATTAGATATAATACATTATTACAAAGAATTATAATTAATAAATTAAATAATAAATAAATATAATTCTACTAATTACAGGCAAAAGTCATACTTGTGGCGAACTTGGAACAAATTTAATGCACTCACAAAAAAGTATAATTTAGACTTATTTCAAAATAACCCTACCCATGTGCGACGCTTACTTTCCGATCCATTTTTCAAATAAAATCCAGGTATTATTTTCCACTAAATCATTTATATATAGTTAAATATATCATGTATATGTACATGCAAATACGATAGTTTATCACTACCAGTGAAAACCTGTAATTAATTGACTTTTAGGTTTCATATTCTTTGTATACTTAATGTTAGCTGTTGGTTATCCGAATAAATATAAATAAAAAAATTAAAAAAATAATATATCGCACCTTTAGAATTATAGATACCTAACTAAAAAGTCCGAGTTTTGAGAAAATGTTGAATAAAGATTCTTAAATCCGCAAGTAAGTATATTTGGCTATACTTTAAAAATAATCAAATCATTTTTCTTTACTCTAGTTATGTATCAAGTCAATCAATAATAAAAAATTAAATAAAAGTAATGATAATGAAATCTTAATATTTTGAATGAATCGGGTCTCTATAATTCTAAAAGTGCGATATTATTCCCATGGGTTAGAAAACTCATTCCAGAAAGAAGAATATTATACACTACGGTAATAAAGTAATATTACAGAAGACAAGGTTTAATAACACAATAGCAAACAGAAAAGGAAAAATTGTATACCCTGGTGATGTTTATAGATATTCTAATGAAGGAAAGCGTCACTGGGTAGTATAGCTATTGAGAAAGTATTTTTTAAGAATTTTCGCACTAATTTTTTGTTCGTTAATGGAGACTCGAGTTTAGTAAGTAATGCGTCGTATTGCGTGTAGGCGACGTATCATAGGGAGATAATTCCAAATTTCGTCGTGTGAGCTGACGACGATAAGTGAATTTGATTTTGTCTTCTTTTTTTTGCTGGTTAAGTCGAATTTAAAGGCGGGTTTGACGTTGGTGTATGCGAAGACTATTGAATTACTTATAATGGACGTGGTAGTTGTAGGTAATGATATATTTTGGCAGAATCGTAAAATAAAGTATTTGGGTCCGTGAGTATCTATCACTGACGTATCCAGTGGTAATTGTGTACTTCTGTTATTTGTCTCTAGGCAATTATAACCCATATGTTGACTAAATAACTGAGAAATAAAAAACGTTCAAATTTTTTCGAAAACAAAATTACTTTTGTCCCCGATCGTCGTCAATCAAGATATATTACAGATGTCTCAGAGACGAAGCTATTTTATGTGGGAAATTAGGTATGGAAGTCTGGGTGTTTACAGGGCTTACGGACTGTAATTGGCTGGTTGAAGTGATCACTTTACACAATGTAACATTCACCGATTCAACCCATAATCAAACAACATTCGTATTTTATCATGTTTGGAACTTTGTACATATGGTATTTATGCACATAAATACCGGGGGCGTGCACTGAGAACATTGAAGCATAGCGTTTACGTAAACATGTATTTTAAAAAAAAATCGAAACAAAATATTTGTGCCTATCACAATTATTATCGTATTCATCCGATTTTAATACATCGTAATAATATTCTGTCACATCAATATTTTATTTTTATGCTTTTTTTTACAATATACGTTTACGAGAAAATAAGTTAAATAATCATTACATTACACATTTACATAGAATTTTGTGATAAAATGTAGGTAAATTTTATCGGATGTACCTTGGATAATATGAGGCATAATATTGCGCTCGTTGTATGTCACACCACTAATATTCGGAACGTTTATTGCTTGGATTAGAATCATTTAAGCTAGCAGCAGTTAAAAAAGTATAAAAAAATCGAGCGTGCATTAAAACGGATTGCATCGACTGGTCCAAGAAGGATTGTTGCGGGCAGCCTCCCGGTGCTGGTGAGTCAGCCGGGCGCGGGCGGGGACCTTCAATGACAGACGATGCATTATCGTCCGCGTCAGATTCGCGGAAGACTGGAGCGACCCCGCGGCCCTACACGGCCGCCCCGGTCCAGCCCGAGGTCGCTGAATGTCAAGTGCGCCCGCCTTGTCGCGCTGACACCGCACCGCTTCACCGCGAGCGAAAATAATACCGAGCGAAGTTCAAACCGCGATCAGTTTTTATTTATTTTACGTAATGGTAATCTTAGCACTATTCATGCTACGTATTATTCGATAGAAATTGGAAAACAGATTACATTAAAGATCCACCTGAGAGAATGAAATTTTGGCTGAAATTGAGAAATTTTTATCTTATTTATTGGAAATTATTAAAGCACATAATTAAACCACTATTTTATTGTTAAGCTGGCTACCGGCTTCACCCGGTACAGTTTTGTTTTTAAGGTGATAAAACTCGTCATAACTTCTATTATATTCAATTTAATGATTGGTGTAAATGACAAATTTGATCTGCGGTAAATACTTAAGGTTATTAAGACGTTTTATTTGATAAGGATTAATAATGAATTGCTGGAAAGTTAACCATTAAATCTTGATGAAATTTTATAGTCAAAGATGGTTGGTGTAATATATCCTTAAAATACAGATATATGCAACATATGACTTTTTTATAGATCATTTAATTTTATACAATATTTTCCTACGCGATTTTTTGTACCTTCAACGGATTAGGCAACGTTTTCCATGGGAGCGCTTTAGCGGCATATTTTTTCCCGACTTGATTCACCAATACCGTAAATGCTCAGCTCCTCTGTATGCTAGGATAATTTTTCATACACAAAAATCTTTCTGGAAAAATGCAGACCATAACAGTAAAAACCACATACAAATCCGTTCAGTGGTTCTTGAGATTAGGGTGGTCATACAAACTTTTATACTATGTATGGTTTTTGAAAAAACAATTCCGCATTACATCTATTTCTGTGGAGCAGAAAATTCAAAAATATTTTTTTGACTTGTATAAAAACCAATGAATTTTTAATATTCCATATAAGTTACTGTAGTGATACAATTTACAGAAAATAAGTCAGAAATATCGAAAATATAAATGCAAACTTTGATATCGCCTATCCCTTTAACTGTCGACATTTCAAGCAAAGTGTAAAGATTATTATCTATTCGAAATCGCATGAAGAAGACTCCCCGAAGTTTTTGGTAATAGCTGCGAGACATCCTGTATATACTTTTTAGCGGCGAGAAAGCGTTTGTACATATATTACGACATTTTAAACGCCTGTGTTCAGAATTATTTGACACCGCTAGTTGTTATAAATGGCTACGTTTTCCAATATGTCCACTCCTGCCGCCCGGATCTGATCCCCGGGATGATTGCCGGCGCTACACGGTCTCCCGTAGCTTTACACGGCCGCGCGCCGTACCGGCTGGTCGCTCCCCCGCGGACTGGATGCTCATTCAACACTCTGCAGTCATTTTAGTGTGGTCTCGCTTGTACCGCTTCCAGTTGGTCCTATTTGACGATAATTTATAGGGTCACTATGGCGCAGTATAGGTTCCAGAGTTCTTATCTTTCTTAATGATTTTCGAGAAACAATAAGTAACGAACTCTACTCTAATAACAAGGCACTTCCCAACATATGAATTCAATAACAAACCCTCCAAGATTGGTTATGTAAATACCAGAAATACCAGAGCCACAGAAGAAAAAACGAAATTTAAAAACTTCCAGAATTTTCATTTAATTTCAGTATCGATAAATCGGCGTTTATTATAGAAAAGACGGTTTATCAATACTGGTACATAGGAAGCACATTATTTCGTTGTACAGATGTTTATATCCGTAAACACACTGTGTAAAGTGATTACTTAAGCCAGCCGTACGAAAGATCGTAAGCCCTATAAACACCCAAAAAGACTTTCATACCTACTTTCCCATATAAAAATGGCATTGTCTCTAGGAGACATCTATAATACATCTTGATCAATGATGACCCCTGGGAATGAAATCCAGTATTGTGTTCTTCAAAATTTTAACACACTCAAAATATTCTGAAGATATGTGTTTGTTGCACCCAAAATATTTAATTCGCTACCCAACGGCGTAAAAAAGTATTAAGAAACCAAGTCATTTGCACTCGCATATTCTCAGAGTAGCAATAAATCAAAACAATCGTCTTCACCGCTATTACTGATTTAACAACCTTGTAATCCTAAGAATAAGGAGAGAACATTGCAACAAAAATTTACATACTCGTAATTAACTCTGATCGAGCATGCATCCTAAGATTGGTCGCCTCTTCATGACCCATGTCCAGAGTATATAAAGTGTGTATCATGCTCTAACACTATTCATCTAATAATATTATAAACCGTGACATGTGGTTAATTAATTTTCTAAATGGTTTAAAGTGTTCCCTTTAGATGTATACGTAACTATTAGTTTATAAATTAGTATCTTCATAAAAAGTAAAATATTTGCCCCAATTATGGGCCTTAAGACTCAGGGGATTATAAATGCAATTGAAAAATAAATTCGTAATGATGGATAATTTATACAGTGCCATTTTTGTAAAAAAAATACATCAAGGATACATACACTACACTAAAAAGTAAAAAACTAATATAAAATTATTTTTTATACACAGGTACTAATTCAATTAATTAATTGGTAGTAGTTTATACTAATTTAACTAACTCTGTTATATGTCCAACCACAAAGTTAATGCTTTAAATATTAAAAATATTATTAATAATATCAATTAATTCCGATAGAATAATTTTTCAATCGATACTATGATGATCAATGATAAAAAATATAGATAGCATATAAGGTGCCTCATCATAATCGTACACATGAATAACTAAGGTAAGTGTTGAGGGAATATTTTTAAAAATTAATTTTAAGACAAAAATATTAATGAGTATTTTTTACATTTTAAAGTGCTCTTTTGTACATTTTAAAAATAAAACGAGGAAAATACACTTGACAATAACGTAATTTAAGCTCGGTAATCGTTTTTATTCCCGCTAGGCTCGAGTCAAGCTCATCAGAAGTATGCATTTTTAAAACTCCGGATGCAATTTCAGGTGGATTAAAAAAAAACCTATAAAAAAAATAATTAAACTTACCGAATCCTCATTGCATTCTGGGTGGACAGTATTTGAAAATATTCTTACCTGCAAAAAACAAAATGCATAAATTTAGATTTGAATTATGTAATAATTATTAATTAAAATTAAGCAGAGTGGCGAATTTATACAGTACGTGGCAGGAAACCTGCTTGCACAGCGCGGGTATAATTTGTGCACCTCGAGTTAAGCTTAGACTATGATGTTCTCTGCATTTAATCATTTGTGTGAAGCACTAAATTGAATAATGAAATACAGTCGATTGCAAAGAGCCGCGATTTCCAAAGGGCTCCCGAATCACTGAGAAAAGATGTAAAAAAAAATAAAACCTATAAAAATGTTTTAGCTCGAAAAACATTGGCAGATCCGATTGTGCTCGGATGCCTTTGGGTGTTCGTGACATGGTATGTGTCCAGTATGTGGGCTCGGGAGTCTAAAGGCCTGTTATTATTGATAGTTTAATCTAATCGCATCTATATCTCGTGTGTTATTTTTGGAGTTAGACCGCTGCGCCGCACCCCTGATCAGGCATAGTATAACATTAGCTCTTCAAGCGTGTGCGTATTTGTTATAATATTATTATATCATTTAAATAAAATTCTTGTGACGATTTTTGCTCACGTAATAAAATATATTAGTTACGGATGCTAACACCGGCAACACATAACCGCCAGCGCCGAGCAAGATCTATGGAAAAAGACGATCGATAACGAATGACGCGCCATTCCGTTCGCTCGTACTGTCGAGACTGCACGCTTTTGTGCTTTTCTATCTTTATCTCGCCCGCGAGTAATCTACCTTGTAGTAATCGTTACTTGTAAAATATTTAGGAATAATATCGTAAAGAAGAATTGAAAACATAACACAGAATTTGATCATAACCAAAAATCCCTTTCCACGGATCCGCAAGATGAGAGGATGGCCTAAATCTCAGTAGATGCCGTGAAACTGCTGTGCAGTTTGGCATACATATGCCAAACTGCACAGCAGTTTCTGTAATAAGTATAAAAAAATAAATATGAAGAAAAAAAAAAAGATAATTAAAGCCAATCCGTCGCCACCCTACCACCTCCAGTAAATATTTATTTACAGCTACTTCAATACAAGAGGAAGGAAATGCAGTTCCGGTTGTTTATAAAAATGGTCTACCTGTCGATAAATGAGAGGTGCAATTGTATCGCCAGTGCACAAATTTGACAAAGAACTCTTATACACTTAAATGGTCATCATGTATCAAAACCATAAATTAATTTTTAATAATATTTAATAATTTTAAAGGCATATATTTCAAGATATTCATCATTGTTTTCTATGGCAACTTATTGTAGCATTCAAGGGGCAGTCGGGCCTTAGAAACTGAATGAAGCGTAATATTGTTTTTACACGTCACGAAAAAGCAAAGGTTATTAATCCTGACTAGCAAAAAATGGAAACACACGACAGACGATCGGTGATCAGGTCTCGTTGAATGCGGACTCTGAGCAAACAATGATACGAGCACTGTGAGCACGCAGAGCCATTAATCAACGCTTACGTACAAACAATCAACGATCTGAAGTGAGCCAAAATATTCGCGAGTGGTTGAGAAGATATGATTTTCTCGCTTTAAATTAGAGAACCTAATGAAAAAATAAACTATAATCTATTTAAAAAAAACTATTGGATAAATAGCATATTAGATAAATAACAGATTAGAGATTAGATAATTAGATAATCACAAAAAATAAACTAAAATAATTAATTAATGAAAATATATTCAAAATGTTGTTCCTTCTGGGATATTCTACCGCAAAAAATAATTAAGATGGGTACATGTAGTACATGTCACATTCATAATATTCTTACTATTATTTAAGTAAATTACAAATAAAGGCGACCTACAAAAAAAAATTGGTGCTCTCCTGGAACGAGGCTTGAAGCAGACCACAAGACCATTAAACTAGTCTTGTATACTAGAGTGGTCGAAATGTCAAAATGTTCCGTGTGTAGTTTTCTGGGATATTCTGCCATTTGTGGGATCCGACACGTCGGCCAGAGAGGTCAGATATATATGATAGAATATCCCAGAAAACTACAGAAACAACATTCAGAATGGCCGTGAAAACCTGAGGACATGACAAAAATTAATCCTTTTTAACTGTAAATAGTTACGGATATTTTGTACGAACCATATGTTTTTCCGTAAGAAACGATTTTTGACGTTTCGTTGAAGTCGTATTCAACGTCATCAGGAGAACGACCTGTACCTACCCGCGGAGGTACCCTGTGTCAGTCCGCCCAATACGGTTCGTACAAAATATATATACATATATATTATTGTGTTAACAGGTCAAAAGAGATGGTATTCGAGAAGTAAAACAATGTCTGAAATACTAGTAGGCAATAAATGTTTAGAACAAGCAAACGAGTTTGTGTATTTGGGAAATGTGTTTAATAGAGCAGGGAGGGCTGAGAAAGATATGCAGGGAAGGGTGACTGAAGGGAATAAGGTGAACGGTGCTCCGAAAGCTATAATTTCTAAAATGAACGAACCTCACGAAAAATCATGTATGCGTATTTAGAATTCACCGGGAATCGAACCCGAAACTCTCGATGTACACAACATACAATCCGTATCCACTGCAGTAATTGGAGTATATGTTGGTGATGGACGTTTTTAAGAGGTTTGGTAACCACATTTGTACAGTAACCGCTGATTTGTCGTGTAGCTTTATCGTCTAAATGTTAATGCTCTGTACAATAAAAAAATACCACAAGGTTAACATGCGTACCCTATTGGACCTTGCATACTTAGTAGTAAACACATAAAAACTAATGTCCCCGACCAAATATAGCTGACAGTTAAAAGGTTGACCGTAAAAATTTACTACGTTCTGTTTATTGTAAGGAATGTTAAAATTTGAGCTCAAAAAAAACCAGCCAAAAAGCCTTGAAAGTGCGCAAAGAAAACATTTCGAATGAAAAAATATTAACGAAGTATTGCTAGCAGATCTGCAGACCAATGACGGAAATAGAGAGTGGCATAAGTTGTAATTACTAGGGGCCACGCTTTTCAAAGTACCCCAAGTCGCTTCAAAAAGGGAGATAAAATCAGAATTTAACAGAGATATTAAAGAAAACGGAAATAATTTAAAAAAAAAAAGGACTACAAACACCCTAAAATTGTTATGTTATAAATATGAATATAATAAACATAAATATGTATACGTGCGACCTACATTGTTTATATTTAGAGTTAACAATCTCTTTCTATGTGGATTTACTAAACCATTGTTTACCTGATATTGAGACATCTCGAGGTTCATTGACCGAGGACATTGTCTCCTTTGTCCATATAATAATATATAAAATCAATACAAACAATTAGAAATGGCGTTATTATTATTAATCTGGTACTATTCACGTCACTAACTATTTTAATCTTAAAATAAATATAAGATCAATTTGTTTTATGAAAATGCACTTTAAAAATTGATTTTCCCACCTGACGGGGAAAACTTTAATTCTCTTTGAAAGAAAATCACATAGGTACGTCCACCGATATGACTGCATAGCTGGAAACTTAACTCATCTCAGTGGAAGTGTCGTTGGAGGCTAATGGCTCGATTGCGCTGGGCCAAACATATTCAAATAACGCCTCTTCCAAGGTACGCACATGTGGCGATGCGTCAACAACCCCGAACCCGTCCCTCGATGCTGCTGACGCAGGCCTCGAAGGAGATGGAGCGATAATAGTGAGAAAAATTCAAGAAAACATGGCGTATACAACTGGAGGACTTTCTGTGAGGACAAACGGCAGTGGCGAAAAATAGACGGCAAGGCAGATCCTCAATGGTACGTAAGAAAATTTTCAAATTTAGACATGCGATGACGATGAGATACACTGTTTTACGTCTAAAACCACTGGCACATCCGATTATACTTGGCCAACGGAAATTATTGGTTTCTTTTAAGCTCGGTTTCATCTACAACATCAACTCTACATCTGTGTCACATTTTGTAATTTACGTTGCGTGTTTAAAGGGTCCCAAAAATGTTCCATATGGTACAAATCCGCCTCTGCGACAACCTTACGTTTGGCATATGAAATAGCCTTGGTGGTAGGTATATACTACGTAAAAAGAGACGATTACTTTAAGGTACAGATACACATGCTTCTTTACTGGCATGCTAATGAGCATGCCACTAATAAGCATGCCCTAACAACTGTACACACTTGCTCATTACTGGCATGCTTATTAGTGGCATGCTCATAATTAAGCATGCCCAAAGCTAACAAT
>JADDOH010007201.1:0-28722 GCA_016648135.1 Agrypnia vestita | reverse complement strand
TCCTTACATATGAAATTGGCGTTTAGTATGGGAGGAACATAAGCCGATTTTTTTTAATTATAATATATTTATTTAATCAAAGTATGTACCATTGCTATCTATGCACTTTTGCCATCTCATAGGTAGTTCATCGATCCCTTTACTAAAAAAACCTTTCGGACGGGAATCAATAAAATCTTTGAAGGCGGTTTGGACTGCCCCATCGGAGTTGAATTTTTTCCTTTGCAAGAAGTTATCCAAATTTCGAAAAAAATGGTAATCTGTTGTGGCAAGGTCCGGAGAGTACGGTGTATGTCTTAGACATTCCAATTGAAGCTCCTCTAATTTGGTAGCCGTCTGTTGTGCAGTGTGTGGTCTAGCGTGATCATGAAGCAGCAGTGGCCTAGAGCGATTAACCAGCCTCGGTTGTTTAGCAGCTAGCTTTTCCATCATGGTTTGCAGTTGCTGACAATAGACATCTGCCGTAATCGTCTGGCCAGATTTAAGAAAGCTGTAGTGAACGACACCAGCACTAGTCCACCAAACGCTCACAAGTACCTTTTTTGGAGTCAATTTTCGCTTGGGGCATGGTTTGGCTGGTTCGGCAGGGTTCAGCCATTGCGATGAGCGCTTCCGATTATCGTACAGGATCCACTTTTCATCACAGGTAATGATTCGATTTAAAATCCCTTCATTATTGTGCCGGTTGAGTAATGCAACGCAGCAGTCAACGCGCGTTTGTTGATTTGCTTCACTCAATTCGTGAGGTACCCACCTTTCAAGCTTTTTCACCTTACCAATTTGCTTCAAGTGGATTAAAACAGTTTTATCACTAACATCGCAGCCTGCAGCTAACTCGGATGTGGATTGCGATGGATCCGCTTCCACAATAGCCTTCAATTCTTCATTATCAACTTTGGTTTCTGGCCGTCCACGGGGCTTGTTCTGCAGGTCGAAATTTCCAGAACGAAAACGTTGGAACCAAAAACGCACTGTGTTTTCTTTTGCGGCACCGTCGCCATACACATCATTAATCCTTCGAGCCGTTTCTGCAGCACTGGTGCCACGGTGGAACTCGTACTCGTAAATAACGCGATATTTCAAGTTTTTCATTTTGTAAACTGAGTGACGCAAAGAAAAAAACAATTGAGGAAAAAACAAATGAATTATAATTTTCGAAACACAAATACATGAGTAAATAGTTGTATAAATTTGGATTTGGAATTCCTAACCAAAGAGAAGATATTTGAGATCAAATTTGCCAGTACGGCAAAACGTCAATTTCATATGTAAGGACCTAATATATAATATATATATATATATATATATATAAATTCAGCCTGCACATGTTTGTGTTGATTGACTTGAAATCATGAAATAATATTGCATTCGAATACCCGCGTGTTTATATCTATACCTATAAAACTCATTGTCTGTCTGTCTGTTCTCTCTATACAAATCTACACCGTTTGTCTGATCTGACCCAAATTTTGCACACTTATCCTTTAGGACCCGGCGAGTAACAAAGGTGACGTTTTTCACCTCCCCCTTTACCTTTCCCCCTTCCCCTGATATATTTTTCATTCAATCTATACCATTCGACTGATCTGGCTCAAATTTTTCATACCTATATATTCTACCCAGCGGATAAAATCGGTTTCAATTCTCCCCTCTTCACAAATCTACACCGTATGACCGATCTGACCCAAAATTTGCGTACTTATTCTTTAAGACCCGGCGGGTAACAAAGGCGAAATTTATTTTACCCTTAGAGAGAATCTACGAGAAACCTGACAACCTAACTGACATGATAAAAAATGAACCAAATATTGTAGGATGGCTCTGTTCAATACTTACAATACTCTATACAATACTAACAGAGCCAAACAAGAGAAAACCGAAAAGTGTTGTTTTCTACCCCATCTGCATAATACCCGATAAACGTGATTGTTGGTTAATTAGTTAAAAATATATTAAATTCTTTATTTTTATTCCCTTTCTTTTAACTCGTAGCGTCTGCTTGCTTGCTTGCTTGTCTGTCGAAAAAACTTTGGACCGATTTTTAACCCTTTTTCCGTGATCCAATCGAGAATCCGAAACTTTGCAGACAGACTCGTAGCAACGATAAAAATGATCTAACAAATTTTCCTTTAAAAATAATAATTATGGTATAATTTTGGATTTTTCGTAATTTTTTATTACTCGCTTTCGTAGCGTCCCCCGATTCAAGCCCAACGCGTAGGTTAAGCGCCAAACCTGTTTTAACTTGGAAATGAGAAAGGGAGTACAATAAAAACTTGGCTTTTATGGGTTAGTTTTTTTAGAATGTGTTATACATATATCCCAAAAAAATGTTTATGTTTATGTATTTGACAAAAAACGATTAACCATATCGTTACCATTACTCAATACAACGCGGGGAAAACGACATATGGGGGTGTATTAAGTTTCTGAAATTATCGTAGCACTGTTGTGATTTACTATGTGATCTTGAATATTGCTTTATTTAATTAATAAAGTCCTCACAAAATTATTTTGCTATTTTTGAAGAAGTTATTACTTTATATGTTGTAAAATAAGACTGCTAACTAAGCAACAGATAACCTTAGTCATAAAACAAATTAGGTTACGTATAAAGGTACACATATATCGAGTGACAATTAAGCATTTTATTGCGGTTTTTAAAAATGCAGCATCACATCACATCACAGAGAAAATGTATATTCCGTGTGATAATCGACGTATTATGTCTTCTAGTTCACATAATTTCTTGATTTCCTTATGAAAATGACCTCTGATGATTTTAATCTATCACAGGCATTTGCAGTGAATACATTGAAGCGTGGCTATATTTTGAATTAAAAATTTAATTTAATATTTATCTGACGGATTATTCTGTTTCGATAACTCATAAACCTTTGTTCTAATGAATAGCATTTTTACAAAGTAGCCAATATGTTTTAGACAATGTTGTATGTAATATAATAACACATATTTGTGTAAAATAAATATCTTATATATCATAATATAGTGCCATAATATACACTTTTTGACACCTTCTTAATTACCGGTAAGTTACCAGTAACCGGTATGAAAGTCAGATTTTTACAGATTTATCGGTAATGCCATTTTCCGTAAATTTGCAAGCTCTTACTCAAACCCCCAACATGAAGCGAATATTTTCTCTATTAGACCACAAGCTATTCTATCAGAACAAACATAAATATCAGAAATCCCTAATGTAGTATTTTTATTGATCTTTGTATGGAAAAGAAAACATAACCTACTACCAGGATATGTTCAAATTCACTCACTTTCTTTATCTTTTGTATAAACATCAATTAGTTTGTTAGAGACAAAAGGTTTTATTTAATAATGCATAGAAACTTATTCAGCTATTGTTTAACAAATAAACAGGTATAAAGCAAACCTTTGTTGACAATACAGAGTAGTATTTGATTCTACATTTGTTTTTGTTTTAAAGTAGATAAACAATTACTTAATAAATACAGGAATAAGTAAGCCCGTATTTGACCGAATTCCTATCTGTATCTACTTTGTTGATATAACGAGTTCGCTGAATACCCCGGAGTTTTCATCTCCAGTGCTCAATAAAAGAGAACAATCATCATAAAAGTCAACGATTATTTGACGCTTGTACATTTTACGGAAATTAAGGTAAATTTAAAAAACTCATTTTCAAAGTGACGTAGGTGATCCCATCAGTATGAAGCAACTTAATCCAAGAAGGTTGCAATCATTCAATATGACCTGAAATTTGCCTTTACATACATACACATGTACAAAATATCGATTTTCAGCCTTGGTACCCTCACCCTAAGTGTTTACTTTATCATTCGGGAATACAGGGGTGCGCGGGTCCTAAATACTAACAGTGTTTACAAAATTTGACGTTGGTGGTGGAGTTTTCCGCGGAAATAGGAAGGGGTCACTTTATTTTTCTTAGAATCTTAGAATGCGCATAATTTGGATGGTTTCAAAATGGTTTATATTTAAATTAGTAGTTCACATTTACACCAGAGGGAGGGTGGTGCCTGCCGTTTTCTCAGGCTCTTAAAAAATAACTTTTTGGGCATTTTTTATATTACACATTTATTTGTGTTCTAATGAATAACTGTACGAAATTTGTAGGGTAGCCGAGAAGAGGTAAGATGTCTTGCGCAGGGTCCTTAAAAATAACTTAACATTTACGTGTATATATACATTTTTTAAAACAATCCTAAATCAAGTAAACACACACATAATGCCGAACGTGGGTCTGGAATGTTTTTGAATCATGAGGAAGAATTAAAAGTCAGTCGATCGTACACGGATGTCCAAGAAATGACATTATCTATATAAAGAGCGACATAACCATAGTTTATTTTGACAGTTCTGCGATGCCTTAGAAATAAAACCAGAGAATGTTGGCGATCAGCGAAATAGATTACGAGAACATCTACCGGGCATTCGATAGTGATTAATTGCGATTACAGGCGTACAAATATTCTAGAAGACGAGTGCAACGTGTACTGTGTGAACTGTGTATAAGTGACCTATTCAACCATATTTTGTGAATTTTAACCTTTTTTCCGCTTCATTTTAATTACTTTAGATTCACTGTGCATTCAGGGGTGCATAGCATATAAATCATGAATGATAAGTACGTACCATAATAAGCTCCATCAAACTACCTCATACTACACCAAAGAAGGAACATTATCATATTAATTTACAACGGTTTTGTTTGCTGTATTTCGGTGACTGGAATTAAATAGATAAATAAAATGTATATTTTATATTTCAGCAAGCACGCAAGCAAGGACAAGTATAAAATGTTAAGATAAATTGTAGATATCTTACAGATACGAAGCTATTTATGTTGAAAATTATGTATGGAAGTTTTCATTTCATATTGATTTTTTTACCGCTACAACAGGCCATGAGGCCCAATTAATGTTGCGAAACACAAAAATACACAGACTTGAGGAAATCACACGGATGTAATGTGACCTCACCAGGAATTGAACCTAGGACCTCCGGTATGAGAAGCCACTAGACTAAGGGACTACCATTATTGGTTTACAGGGCTTACGATATGTTTTATGACTGGCTTAAGTGATAACTTTACGCAATGTAACGTTCATAATTCCACCCACTTTCAACCACACATTTATTATACTAAGTTATATGTACGTTATTTATATACCTGTTCACATTATTTGATATCGCCATATATGTCGCTGTTAGTAAATGAGACTCTTTTGACTAGTGTAAGTACCTACAAATCAATGTTCTTTTTATTGTATACTTATATGATGTTCATCCAAATTATTTATCATATCACTAGATACATCTAAAAAGGTTTAATTATAAGTTTTCTTCCTTTTTTAGACCAGTTTATATTCATAATATATTTGTAACGATTTAAGAAAAAAAAAATTTTTTTTAATTAAAAAACCTATTAATTATAATATATGGCAAACAGCTTTATCGAAACCAGTATCTAAGGCGCTGTTGATAAAGTTCGGTAAAAGTGTGCGGCCAAGATGTGATTAAAATGGATATCGAACAAAACCATCAATTCAGAAGTCTGTTAACAATTGGACCGAGTAAATGATTTGCAGAAAAACGTCCGCATTATCGACAGGACAAAAAATGTAGTGGACCATACCCACCCCTATTTCACTTTAATGACGCGGCAAAAAATAATGAAATCGATTTGGAATTTTTGGACACACCGCGATATTCACCGAACATTTTTATTATTAATTATTCAGATCATTGTATTACTTTTTTAAAGACAAAATATTACGAATTTTTTTTTCGTTAAAATCGTAAAACAATCTTAGTCACTCGCGTTGGGATAATTATATAGGTATAACCAGTACAACCACCCGCGTCGGGTCAATTGCCCCTAAACTGATTTTAATTTAATACGCTAATGAAGAAAATTTTGCTTATATATTAATGAGTAGTATTTTGTTTTAACGAGATGAAAATATAATGGAAGACTGCTTAGACTTTGTGGAGACATAATTAAAACTGCTCAAAAACAATTGAAATAAAATATTAACGAAATGAAAATAAAAACCATACCAGAGATCGGATTAACTGTCACAACAATCGAAGCACAGTGGGTATTATGTGATTTAATACAACAGAGTTTCAGGAATTGTATCTCTAAAAAAGGAATATAAAAAACTTTATAAAAGAGCACAGTTCTTATAATTTGTAAGTGAGCATAGTTTTTCTCTAGGGGGTATTTGAAGTGGAGAGATTTGTAAATGCATGTTTTGTTTTTTTTTTGCAGTATTGCCTTCGAAAATTATTAATCATTATAAATACGAAATTCATAATGCTAACAGGACGTTCATGCAATTTATCGGTAGACATTAAAGATTATAGATTTTAAAAATCAAAAGGGCTCTGATAACTATTGATATTAGATCATGATTGCTTTAATCAAGGCAGAAAAATAGTCCTGAGAGTTATATATATATATATATATATATATATCTATATATATATACATATATTATATAGGTTTTATAATTTAAAAAAACTAAGTTAACTACAAAATAATCCTTCAACAGATAAGATTCAGTTACCAATCGTGGTGATTGAGAAACAATCACAGATAACGGTTTAGCTCATGACTACGCTTAAAAATACCCTCCTTAACATTTGGTTGCATTTGATCGTGCAAGGTTTTATGGTCGTTATCGATTGACATATTTCATCTTTAAACCTCGGCTTTATTTTGTTTTATACAGGGTTATTTGTAAAACATTAATAACCTCGCAGGACTATATTCCTGCCTTGATTATGAGTCGAAAATATTCAGGCTATTGTGACCTAATACCAATAGTTATGGAGATATGTGACATCAAAGTTTGCATTTTTTTTTTCAATATTTCTGACATGTTTTTTGTAAAACAATGGACTATCATTACAGTGACTTATATCGAATATGAAAAATTCATTTCCTTTAATATCATTCAAATAAAATTATAAAAACCTTCTATTTCCAATTGGAATTTTTTCAGGGTTTCATTATTTTATTTAACTTGTATTGAAACAATGAATTTTTTGTAAAACACTATTTTAACCACACTTATTTCGGGAACGGTGTTCCCTTCTTCGGGACACTTCAAGACAATTTATTATCCTGAAGATGGGATTATCGCCTCTGCAACATATTAAATTTTCACAATAAAACTTAAGTTTGCTAAAATAAAGTGTTAATTATTTTATTTATAATATGATTTTTTTTTTAATTTAATGGCTTGATGCACAAAGGGTATTTGAAAAATTTAGAAAGATAAAATAATAGTTTTACGACATGACATTTTCACAAAAATAACCGACGACACGTTCGTGTTACGCCGTGAAATTATTAGAGAATGAAATTTTAACCAAATGGATATATTATAATCATCCGTCAATTATTGCTTACATAAACACACCATCACGAAAAAAGTTAAAAACTGGGCGGAGCAAAGATATCCCTGAGCCATCCAAAACATCAAAAGAACACAAGTTTACGTTTAACTCTTTTCTGTGTACCAAATTAGTATTTTATAATTAAATAACAATAAAGTTAAACGATAGTTGATAACAGCTAAATTTTCACGAAGATTCGTCGTTTTTCCTTAATGTCGTTCCGGTTGTTCCAAATATCGGAGTTTCTCTTCGCTATTTTCGTAGAACGACAACATTATTTCGCAATGACGACAACTTTTAAAACTTTTGCAATTAACCTGACCATATCCGTCCTCAGCACGGTGGATTTTTGGTAACACTCCGAGGCCTGGTAAGTATACTTTAAAATAACACCGCTCGCTTGCCAAACCAGTGTTATTTACCATATTAACAGCCTTTGGAAACTATCGTGGCCTGGAAACGGTTGACAGAACCGATGTTAAGTTTGAACAAACTTCGGAGGAGCTATCGCTGAATAGTTACAATTTAAGTTAAAGACCTTAGGGGTGGCGACATCTGGTTTTGGACATTTTCTATAATTATTATTTCCCTGCCAGGGGTGCATCGTGATATCTAGAGACCGTTTCTTCTGAAGGCAAATGATATTACAAACTAATCGTTTCAAGATTTCGCAAGTTTAACAGAAATCACATCAAATCTTTTTATTTCATTGTAAGATCCCAAATTGTATCGTACAATCTACACAGATGGTTGTAGGTGATTCAAAAAATATATCCTCGATTACTACTCTCGGGGGATATCCTCATCGTGTCCCCGAGTCAGCCGAGTCGAGCTCTTACACGCGTGATAGGAATTTTACTGTCGATGAAATTGCGTGACATAAATAATAATTATAATTTTAACTAGTCTGTAGCCCATAACTTGAAAAAAATCAAAAATTAAGGGTTTCAAAATGATTCGAAATTAATAGGTAGATGCGTTACAGAATTCAAATACACATTGGATCATTTAATATCACTTGATAATGCATTGGATATTTTAGGCATCCTTTTGGTAAAAAATTATTTAACCAAATAATTCCATTTTTTCGTAATCTAAATCTTCACCTTTGACTTTCTCAGACTACAACACAGTTAGTCTTTATTGGCACGGAAAACGTTTGATTTGACGGGTCTAAAGAATATCATCAGACTGTCCGATGGCATTTCCCTCAAATACGTCTCTGAAATACAAATTTGAGAGAGGGCTTTAAAAACCGTAACGATTATCGTATCTTCTCTTCTTTTGTAAGCCGATGAAAGCAATGACTAAGAAACATATATTATCACTTTTTACTTTTTCTCATCAGCAATTCCATGTAAATCAACCATTAACTGGGATTTTCGTCATATACCTAATTGAATACTTTAAAAAATACTACCCCATAACTTTTCCCTGTAATATTTTTTCCCTTTAATTTCTTTCTATAATCTTTCATCTCAAGAAATCTTTTAAAGTTAGCGGAATTATGATCACAGAATCACTCACTAACAAACGTCAGATAGTTTTTAACAAGGCACACAAAATTTTCAGTCAATAACTAACTGTTGGACTATAAAAGGAAAAATATACATTAAACTTCAGGTTAATGCATATTTATAATAAAAATACTATCTAAGATGATCAAATTACACCCCATATCTACGCCAACAGCACCCAGTGAACATAAAAACTCACTTTGGTCTCGAAATAAAACCCAATCTATTTTTTTCTCATTTATATTTGTATGCCACAGTGTTAATTACAGTAAAGTAATTGTTTTGCATTTGTATTAATTATATATATTTGTATTTTGCCATATCAATACATACAAATTTATAAGCGCAGAGATTTAATAAATAAAGTTAGAAATAAACCTAGAGCGTATTTTGTAAATCTTGACATTTACTTTCGGAGTAGAATTATAACAAAATAATCGATTTTGTTCATGCCATCTAATGTAGAAAATAGTATTAATAATAAATATTATACCTGATTCTTTTTATAACACATTTTGGCATTTGAAATGTCTTAATTTTATTATTTATCATTAATATATGCTCTACAAACAGTGCAAAGTATATTTTTTTTCTTAGCAATCTGCACTAATTTGAGTGTTTTATATAATATAGAAGAGTCGATAAGGATTGGATATTAATATTTACATTTAAAAGTAAAATTCTTGCATAATGATATAATTACTAAGTACTTAATTTATATATATTATAATGTGATTAATTGTGTTTAACATTTATTTGTAGTTTTTTCTCGTTTTTATCTTAAACTGTTTATTTTTTATATAATTACTTTTTTTTTATTTATTTATCGCTCTTTTATTAATATATAAGTATGTCGTCTTTTTTTCTTAAGGGGGTATTCTATTCTAGAGACATGAATTTTAGGTATTTTTTCAAGTGCAATAAAAAAGAAAAACAACATTTCTAGTATCCATTATTTTATGAGACTTTTATTGATGCTTGAAGAAAACCAAAAAAAAATCAAATTAAAAAGTTACAGGTTGATTAAGTGGGAGGTCTCAAACAATGGCGCGACCTGTTTGACATGATTCCAACCCTCCTAGTAATCTGAAATAATAAAAAAGATTGATTCTTATTTTAAAAAGTTCCAGCTATGGCCCGAACAATGAAGTCAAAAAAAAAATTTTCGCAAAATAGCGGCCGTTTGAAATAAAAAGACATTTTTTTACCAGTTTTTAAATAGTAAAAATGAAATATCGTTATAATTCTACTTCCTGCTATAGAAGGATGTATGGAGAAGCTTCACAACAAATTTCAAGCAAATTGGTCCGTTAGAACATGAGATATCATACCAACCGTCTCGAAAAAAACGCGTTTAAAGATTGAATCGAAACTAACCTGAACTAAATATTACAACAAAATAGTTACTATGACCTTCAGTTAAATATACATTATATAGGTATAGAGTATAAGAAAGGTTTTATGGGGTAATCCATAAAACCTTTCTTAGTAGGGTAGCTAGTTGGGCAATGTCTACCGTGTATTGTTTGATTTGTTCCGGTCGGACCAGTTTAAAATCGCTGTAACTCGTTAAACAATTGGAAATTTGAAAAATTCCTTTTAGGACGTATTCTTGCATTCGATTTTTTTTTAATTTCTAGACTAGAATACCCCTTTAATATATATTTTGAGTGATTCCCCTTTTAAGAAACGACAGAAAGATTCGAGCATGTGGTGTTGGCACTTGTCTTAGATCTGACCATTATTTTACTATACTAAAGCAATCTCAAAGCGCTGTGAGACGTCCAGAGTATTTATTCATTAATATACATATCAATAACTCTTAACTTTACTGCCCTCCATGTTCGAACTTTTTAAGAAATTAGAAAATCCTGTAGTCAATTTTTTATCTCTTGACTCCAATATTCTTCTGATGGGAGACCTTAGTCCTTCCCTATTGAAATGCGATAGCAGAAGTGATAGTCTCAAGAGACTTGTCAACTCTCTTAATCTGAACATGCTTTTGATGAATCCTACGTATCAGAATACATTTGGAAAATTGGATTATCATATCTGGTAAACCTAAAAATATTCTTAACCACAGTCAATATTCTGGTCTTGGTTTCTCACATCATGACTTAAATCTATGTATCGTACAATCTTAATCTATGAATCATAAAAAAATCTTATCTAGGTAGCTGTTCTCCTTAACTTTTGGAAAATCGATACATTAGCGCTATCGCGAGATCTCGACAATGTTGACAGGGATAATTTGTATATATAACTTAGATAGTTTAGATTTGAAAGTAGAAATGGTAAATTATTCTCTATAAAATTATTAGACGTGCACCGCTCAGATTAGTTCAACTTAGAGAGATGTCATGCGCGGGATGACATTAAGAACTCTAAGATAGAGCTTTCTCAAAGCACAAACAACAACGAAGTGTAATTATCTCCGAAACCATTGCAAACAGCAATATGGAAATGTTTAACCCACAAATATGTGTAAATTACTTCAATCTCTGGATGGAAGAAAAAATAAGAATCTTGACCCGTCTAAAACTTATCAATATTCTTAATAGAAATTTCGCTCAACCATCCATAGTGATCGATATTACTTTAACCTCTAAAAATACTTAACGCATAAAATAAGATAATAATTTCATGGTTTATTTATCTAGGAACAAATTAAAGTTAGATACTCAGAATGATAACTCCTCTCCAAATCCCTGAACGTACTCCCAATACTCAGTCCATCTCTGTCCCTTCCTCTGAATTTAATAGTAGTGACGGGAAAGGTTACGGGTATAATATAATAATTACGTAAATTATTGATGTTGATTATTTATAGTGTACCTGTTTGAATTTATTTATACCAATATTCATTTTAACTTATTTAAGAAAAGACTTAAAACGCACTTGTTTACAAAATCTTTCCCAGAACCTTTTTAATATTGTTGTTTTTTACGTTGTTTTTTTTTTTACTATTTTATGTTTTGAACTGTTTTTCTTTCTCTTTTCTTTTTCATTTTGTGATTCTATGATTTTAGTATGTAAGAGTTTTTTGTGTGTAAAGCGCCCTTGAGGTGAAATTTTCACAAAAATGGCGCTATATAAATAATCCAATATTATTATTATTCATAGCACATTTTATATTACATGAAGTAAACTCCAATTACACGTTCTACTATGATTATTAGTTAGATATTCAACTATTTTAAAAATATTATAACACCTTTAGTTCTTATTAAAAGACTTTTGCTTCTAAAATTACTCAATTAATTAAATTTATTTGTTGATGCTGAATACGACTTATTTCATTGAAAGAAATTAAAGCGTATTAAAGAAAAATGTCCTTAGGTTTTCACGGCCGTTCAGAATCATTTGGGTATAGTTTTCTGGGATATTCTGCCGTGTATATGTGACCTCTCTGGCCCGAGAGGTCACATATACACGGCAGAATATCCCAGAAAACTATACACAAAAGTATTAATGAAAAATCTACAATTATTATATATAATTAGGTAAATTCTAAAAAAATATATGACCCAGGCCCCAAGGCTGTTTGCGGCCGGTCAGTGGTTTCTTCAGTAAAGTCATGAAAATAATATTTTTCATCTAGCAAAATAATTACTCGATACTCAAATAGACATTTTCTCAAAATAGAATAAGAATGTACCTTTTATTGTTCAAAATGTACATACAGTACGATTTGAGCGACATCAGAGTTCACGCATTTTGCGACCTGCCGACTGACCAACACGCCTATCACCATGTTGTAGTAGCGATTTTAGTGGATTTTGTATTACCACAAATGGCGTAATTTAAAATCTCGTAATGAGTATTGAAAGTTTTATGTGTATTTATAAACACACCATGAAATTTTCATCAAAATAATATGCGTGTAAATCTCCAGGCAAAAAAAATCATTCTTTTTGATGAGCAAAATAATTTTGTGGTGATATTATTAATATAATAAATATTGATATTTTTCAATACAAAAGTGTTGAAAACAAATTTCATTTTTATTAATTATTAAAAAAAACAATTTTCATTGTTAACTGTGCACGGAGCCTTTGCATACTCATTACCGATTATTTTTAATCATCATCCCAATTTTTGGAAATCGTCTTTCATTTCATAAATGTTAAATTTCCTACTTTGCCGACGCGCAGTATCATTGTAGTGGTAACTTTGTAGTTATGTCAGTCGTTCTTATATTCAGTTTTTCACTTGTCCAAATGATTAAAACAAAACTATTTCAGCTCCAATATTTTTTTCACAAGACTCTTGAATGTTATTTTCGTAATGTAATCATTCATTCTCCCCGAGGAAATCTAAGAATCTTCATTTTAATTATAACATTTATCACAATCGCTTAATAAAAAACCGTATATAATAAATTCTTAATCACTTAATTAAACTTCTACTCGAGGAAAATTTATTATAAGGAAAAAAGACTTTCAGAAATTAATATTCGCTAAAGCTAAATATTATTTCTGTTGGACACGCACGAGATTTAGATAACAATCGAAGGAGGTAATCAAATATTTTAAAAATTAAAAATTGTAGTATTTCCTGTGGGATTTTAATCGCAAATACCATCACTTTAACCATTCTAAAACTTATTTGAAATATCTCTGAGTTTTAACCCTTCCTAGTCGTATAGTATCATCGATCTACGGAACTCATCACATCTGTAAAATTATTTTGCTAATCCCAAAAAAATATTTTCACACAGAAAAAATACTAATTATTCTATGCGAATTCTGGTATAAAATATAATATTATACTTGAATTCAAACTTTGAAATATATTTATCAATATTACGAGGAAACGTACAACTCAATGCCGTTAAAACTTGCGAAAGCGTTTTTTTCTTATCATAAATTCATTACGATAAATAACAAATAAAGTTGACATAATGGCTGCATACGACAATTCTTATCACGCTATGCTCCACAGGGACTAAGTTTAAGCCCTGTAGTCATAGATCAAAAATATCCCGCTAGATCTTATATGATTTGTTTATCATTTTAAAGATTTAAAGTTTTTTAGTGCAATTCTGTATCGTTATAAAGTTCTGCGCTCTCAATTTGGGCTTTTAAAACCCCTGCTTGGCTGATCCCCCGGAGCACAGCGGTGGCAATCGATATATGTACTTACCTATCTGTCATGGATTTGTGAACACCCAGCGGGCGAAAATCAAGCTTACTTTCTTAAATTCTCTGGTCTTACGTAAGATTTTGTGGTTCTTACTGCCTCGGAAAATCTGTGTTACAGAATCAGCATCTGCAATGTTTATTAGGTTTAAAATATTATTTTGAATGGTTTTCCGGTTGCACACACGTATACCCTATGTAATATTAGGTCGTTTTATTTTGTATGAGCAGAGTATTTCTAATATTCGTTGTGTTAGCGGCATTACACAGATTGCAAATAATAGTAAAATCGAAGAGCTTCCAGCCAGACTCGCAAAATTCGGCCCACTCATGGAAGTGTTGGAATTTATAACAAATAGGTATAACTATGATGATATCGACATACTTGCGAAAACTCCCGATGCTTTATGTTATGCCTTCATAAATCTTGAAAGTTCTGCCAAAAACATGGGTCTCATAGTAAACCAGCAGAAGACAAAATACATGGCCGTAGGATGCACCCAACAAATCCCAACTCTCTCGTGTGGAAGTCAAAATTTTGAAACGGTACCAAGATTTACATACCTAGGATCCCTGGTAACAAGCAACAATAATACTATAGAGGAGATCCAGAAGCGTATAGTGAGCGCAAATCGCTGTTTTTTCCGCCTACAAAAGCAGATTAAATCCAGACTGCTGTCCAGAAACACCAAGATATTAGTGTACAAAACGCTTATTAGGCCAGTGCTCATGTACGCAGCTGAGACGTGGGTACTAACTAAGAGGAATGAGCGAGCACTGGACGTTTTTGAAAGGAAAATTTTGAGGCGTATCTTCGGACCGGTTCCATAAAATGGACTTTGGCGCAGACGTTACAACAATGAGCTCTATACTCTATTTAAGGAGCCAAACGTCACAAAATTTATAAAACTGGGAAGATTTCGGTGGCAGGGTCATGTGGGGAGAATGTCCGAGCATCAAGCACCAAAGTCCCTGCTGAACTCAAGGCCAATAGGGCGAAGGAGCTTAGGAAGGCCAAAACTAAGATGGAGTGACAGCGTCCTCAAAGATATCTCTGCCTTAGAGCTTCGAAACTGGAGAGAGCTGGCACTAGACCGAGATGAGTGGAGGAAAATTGTTGAGGAGGCCAAGACCCACCAAGGGTTGTAGTGCCAAGAATGATGATGATGAGGTATAACTATAAAACAAATGCATAAAATGAAGACTTTTACAATCAACAATCCAGATGACCCAGTAATTAAAAGTTGCGCGATAGGCTAATGTTTATGTTGCATTAATGTTGCGTAATAGGCTAATAAATTATGATATCTCCATAGTTAAAATAATAAGTCATATTGCAGTGACGAGGTTCACAATGGATACATCTGAAAAATATACAAAATACAAAGGATATTGAAGACAGTAAAATAGCCTTTCAGGATATTACAATACCGACGTATGGAGAAGAAACATTGTGAATTAAACTAATAAGATGAATCAATAGTACAAATTTACAGAAAAAATCTATCAATCGAACTGTGGGGGATTGTTAATGGTTGTCGGAGACTGCTTTAATATAATGGTCACCACCCATTCATAAACGGGAATCTCCAAATCAGAATATGGGGTAAAACACTCGGGATGTTTTACAGGATTTACAAGGAATTAGAAATATTACAACGCGAGTATAACAATAACTACGAGGGCGTCAATACGTAGACGGAGATAGCTTCCAGCGTCTTGTTTTGAATGCAGTCACTAAGGATTACTTATTTTAAATGTACTAAATTCTAGATCTTTTTTTTTGTATATACTGGTATTTGGAATTGGATCTGCTTAGTCCCCTTGGTAATACACACACTTCTCCCAGTGGTCCCGCCATTGTTGGTAACACTTCTGGAAATGCACCTTTTGAAATAGTTTTTAGCTTGGCCATCATAATTGTGTGTCAGAATGATAAGGTTTTTGGTAATCTAAAGGTCGCGGGTTCGAACCTCACAGCAAATTAGACCTATTTTTGTAGCACAAGCATTAAGCTTAGTTTGAAAATAGTAAGAATATTGATGTGAGATGTATTCCGTGTTGTATCTTCTCGATTCAAGCCGAGTGCATTTATGCGGTATTTTTAGGTAGGGCAATAACAGGAGAGTGCTGTATTTGACCAAGAAATCCTGAATCAGATACAAAGAATGGGAATTCCATACAGAGTTGCTAGTGTTCCTTCCATAACAGCTTCGGCGGATACTCTTTTGAGCCTAAATCCTCCCCCGTAATTAAATTTACCGATCCAATGGTTGGCTGGTTCGTACCTCATATTTTAAGTTCTCGGACTACGATACGACGATCCTGCGTGAGCTCAAAGTCCGCCCTTGATCAATCACTTTGTAGCTTCGACTTGTTGAGGACCTACCGGGACTCGGTTCACTGTCTACTGATGTGCTTTGAAGCAGTTGTACCGTGTACTTGGGATGCTTTTAGCATCATTCTCGAACATTTCTTCACTCAGAGATGCTTCCTGCAGATGGGAAAAAATTTAAGCACGATCACGCATGAATGTCCCCTATACGTCTTCGTCAAAGGATATCCGTGTTTCATTTGTTTGGGTAGAAAAAATAAGATTCGATATTATTTGCGTAGAATTTTTCAATTTTCAAATAGTTATCAAATTAACACTACCTACGCAATGATTATTGCAATGCAACTACCTATGAATATAACACTACGACGCAATGCAATTCAGAAACCTTTGTGCAATACGCGCTAGGTGATACAAATTATTAACGGATTATGATTTTTAAAGTATATGACTATAAGTCTCAGATTATTACTATTATAATGTTTTATTGTGCAAATGATGCATCTATTATTCGATTTTCAAAATAAAGATCGAGAGCTTAGAAGAAGGGAGTTGTGATGCTGGAGAAGATACCTGCAAACTTCATACAACAGCGTGTTCTTCAGTTTTTCGGTCGTAAATCAAGACGTTTCGGCAAGGCGATGACGTGATGTATCGTATCGTATTGGAGGGAATTTTATAGTTTTTTTCAAAGCAGAATGATTTCTTGTATTTATTTCTGAAAATCTGTTCCACTACAGGGCGGATACGTCGGTCCGCCCCTGCACACCGGAAGCCCGGCACTAGCCCCCGCTTGGCGCGAAGCCAATACTTCCGGCTATTATGCACCGATTCTATACAAATTTCACACAAGGAAAATATGCGCCCCCAGCCTACGCTAGAGCGAAAATCCGTTGGATCTCTGTAGATTAGGATAACGTGATCGTTCTGGTGGCGCAATGGGTGCACAATAACCCTTTAGCAATACTACCAAAACTAAAGAGAAGTTAAAAGTAAAAAAATAAATTTAAAACGTAAGAATACCTTGTTTATGATTATTTTCCTCTTGAAATGAAAAGAATTTTAATGACAAAGGAAAAATTATATAAAATAATTATTGTAGTTCTTGTAAATTTTCAAATGAATTTGCACTTTACTGAGAAGTTGCCATTTTTCTCATTTGCATAAGACTACATACATATCTATGTTTCAAATTTTTCCTAACCATAGATTTTTAAATTTTTTTTAAATATACAATTCATTGTACTTAGAGAGCAAATTTTTTATAAGGGAAAATCTTTTTTCTCCAACCAGGAATGTTTTGTCAACAGAAATTAATTAAATTTGTTGAAACGTCTAATGCCTATGTAAAATAATACCGGTCGTGACATTGCCGATCGTGACGGGATTCTGGGTTCGATTTCCGGTAATTTTCTCAAGCTTGGTTTTTGTATTTTTTGTGAAGTACTATGGTACAGCAATTACAGTAATACTATCGGCCAATTGTAGCATTGAAAATAAAAACAATATCATAACATTACTAATAGGTATATTCTGCCATTTTCGTAAAAAATACAATTGAGGGGTGTTTTGCATAACACTCGTTAGGTTCTCCACTAGTATTGATGTTTTAAATTTAGATACTGTTCCTTACTACGGCGAAATTATTACCATATATACATTGTTGTAACCATTCATATATTATTTTGTATCTCCAATTAACATTCCTCAACAAATTTATAGATAACGTTAAAATTTGTTATTGTTCACAAATATTTCAAAATTTCATTACTGCCAAATTATAAGGCATAGTATTCCAACAATTATACTTAATGCAAACTTATCACTTCATTTACTATCAGACAAAAAAGCACAAATCACAATCTCTAAATTTTCATTACCTCAGTTATGCAGTTATGTAGCCTACTACTATATTTAGGTGCTAACCTAAGTGAAATATTCACATTTGACCTCGGATGTTTTTTTTTAATAAAGAACATATTTTTTCGGAGATTTCCTGATATATATATCATGAGACCTGATTTAAAAAGAAGCATTTTCAAAATAAAAAATCATTTAAGTTTGCGGAAGCCGTAAACAACGTGCAAATATCAATTTATTATATTTTCTGGAAATATCTGTGTAAGATGAAGTTACTATGTTAATTAAGTAGAAAGAATATCCAAGTGAAAAAATATAATCTGAATATTCATGCGCTTTGTTCGCGCTATTAACACATATATTTCTAGCTGAGCGTCACTAGGTATTAGGTGGAGTTCGTACATGGCGACAACTCTTCGATTACTCTGCGATTGGATTCCGCTTGCACTGGCACCGTTGGCACTTTCCCTGTTCACTGTCGAGTTGAGCAGGATTATAGAATATTGGGTACTAAAATAGAAAAAGAAAACCAGTAGGTACATGTCTCAAATATGTGGATAAGTGTTTATGATACACCACCCCTGCATAGAATACGATTTTTTTTCACGTCGTAAATTGATCTTTTATAATTAAACGAAATAACTTTGTTTATCACCATTTAATTTTTGGTAAAACCAACCGGTTTCGGAGACATCGAGTCTTCGTCAGGGTACACTTAATACTAATTAAACTTTACAATATTATGAACAATCATACCTCAGTCAAGTGTCCAAATGGAGGTAAATAGTGGGGGGTGCGAAAGAATCAGGCGATGGGGTGAAAGGGAACATATTCAAGTTAGGACTGTAAGTTAGATTTTTTTGGTTATTTATAATAGACTAGCTGTTTTTACCCGGCGTTGCATGGGTTAAGGATTAAGTTTAAAATAAATTTATGAGGATAAACGAAGGTTCGATTCAAACGGTATAGATTTGCATCGAAAATATATGAGGGGGAGGGGAAAGGGTAAAAGAATACGGGAGGGTATGTCACCAATGTTAAACGCTGAGTCCTAAAGAATAGTTTATCAAATTTTGAGAACGATTGGTCGAACGGTATAGAGATATAGGTGTAGAGATACAGATTTGCATCTAAAATATATCAGAGGGCGGGTAAAAGTAAAAAGGGGAGGAAAGAAATGTCACTTTTGTTACCCGCCGGGTCCTAACGAATAAGTTTCCAAATTTTGTGTCCGATCGGTCTAACGGTACAGATCTGCATCAAAAATATATCAGGGTAAGGGAAGGGTTAAAAGAATAAGGGGAAATGTCGCACATAATACACGCCGAGACCTTAAGAATAAGTTTACAAATTTTGTGTCCGATCGGGCAAACTGCACAAATTTGCATCGAAAACATATGATGGGAGGGGAAGGGTTAAAATAATAGGGGGAAAATGTTGCATGTTTTACCCGTCGAGTCCTTAAGAATAAGTTTCCAAATTTTGAGTCCGATCGGTCAAACGGTACAGATTTGCATAGAAAATATGTCAGAAAGAGGAGAAGGGATATGAGAATAGGGAGGAAACGTTGCCTGTGTTACCCGCCGAGTCCTAAAGAATAAGTTTTCAAATTTTGAATCGAATCGGACAAACGGTGTGGATTTGTATAGAGAACAGACAGACAGACATTGAGTTTTATAGGTATAGATTCATTATTATTTATGGCTTTCTTAATTTCTAGGGCTTCTAAGTTACTTAGACGTGTATTTTTACGATCTATGTGAAGAATACTGAATCCTGTATTTTTATCAAAACTATGGTTATTATACAAAAAAAGAACATATAACATGCTTAAATAATTCAAATTTTTCCAAAAAAAGTTTACCGAATTTGCCAATATTATTGAGAATAACCATAGTTTTGATAAAAATGCAATACATATAGTTCGCAGCTCTTGTCGGTTTTTTTCCATACACCGGAGGATTTCATTATTCGTCACTCTATCCCAGGACACTTTCAATGTGCATCTATAGATCCATATCTCAAAAGCCTCGACTATAGTTTCTTGGTTAAGTGTCCATGCCTCAATCACTCACTTCACCCCATATAAGAGAATGGAAAAAATACCGAACCATACGCATTCTAAGTCATAGGCTTAAGTCACGGTTAGAAAATAACGGTCTCATTCTGAGAGACGCACTTCTCGCAATCTCTATTCGAGCTCTTACTTCTTGAGATGGATCCCAGTTCTCATTCACCCATGCACCTATGTACTTATATTGCGTGACTCTTTCTGTTGGAAGAGAAGAACAGAAGAACAAAAAAATATACAATATATTATATTACACTAGCTGTTCGTACCCGGATTAAGGATTAAGTTAAAAATAAATTTGTGGGGGAAACAAAGGTTCCATTGTTTTGAAAAACGTGTAATTAAAACAATGTTTCCATTTAATCAGGGCTGAGATGGATAGAATGAAGAAATATGGCCTATTTTTTCCGTAGGGAATATATAAGTAAAATTTGGGTCCAATCGGTGAAGCGGTGTAGGTTTGTACAGAAAATATATCTGGGGGAGAGGGTGGGTTAGAAGGAGAAGGGGAAATGTCGCCTATATTACCCGACTGATCCTAAAGATTATGTTTCCAAATTTTAACTCCGATCGGTCGAACGGTACAGAGTACAGAGGGGGGAATCTTTATAATAATAAAAAAGCAATATCACAAATGTGATATCTGTGTGCTCGTGGAACAATAAATATAAATTTATTTCTTAAATATTTCTTGGTTATCAACGTTATGCATATTCAGTGTAACTAATTACTTGTTTCTTTTTATATTTCATGACTCTATACCTATAAAACTCAATGTCTGTCTGTCTGTTCTTTATACAAATCTACACCGTTTGTCAGATTCGACTCAAATTTTACACACTTATGTTCTAGGACCCGGCGGGTAACATAGACGATATTTCTCTCCTCTTTTTTTACCCCTTTTCCTCCCCCTTATCTATTTTCAATGCAAATCTATACCGTTCGACCGACCGGACTCAAAATTTACAAACTTGTTCTTTCGGACCTGGAAGGTAACAAAGGCGCCTTTTCCCCCTCCCCTGTTATATTTTCCGTACAAATCTACACCGTATGACCGATCTGTCCCAGATTTTGCATACTTATTTTCAAGACCTGGCGGGTAATAAATACAACTTTTCCCCCTCCCTTCTTACCCCACTCCCACGCTTGATATATTTTTTGTACAAATCTACAATGTTTGCCGATCTGATCCACATTTTGCATTCTTATTATTTAGGTCACGGCGGAATACTTGGTCACAATTCGTACCTGGACATCACATCTATCCCATCCTAGATTAAATTAATATATTTTTTTTATTAGAGATTGCTAAACAATGAAACCTTTGTGTTCCCCCCACAAGCTTATGTTTAAGTAAATCCTTAAACCGAGCAACGCCGGATATGAACAACTATCAAATATGAAAATGTAAATATTCGTTTGTTCAAAATCTTAAATCGCAGATAGTTCTTCACGGATTGACTTTGACACGCATGTTTTTATGTACCCACAACGTTTTTATTTGCCTAATTTTATACAGATGTCACATCAACGACGGGTAAAAAGATGCTTATTTTGAAAAGCAGCAAAATTGAGTACCCACATGCATTGTAAAATTAAACATATTAGAAACGTGTGCTTTCTCTTTTCTTTATTTTCCATTTAACAAGACTGAGCCACAGCAACGTGTGGCCGGGTGCAGCTAGTATTTTAATAAAAATGCAGTAAATATCAAATTATAAAACTGATTTATCTAATCTTAAATAGTATGTAGTAACATATACATGTAAAACATCGAGCAAAGTTGAAAAACTACAAAGTTATTATTTCACTACGTATTTGCTATGTTTAAAATCATATTCATGTTCATCTACATTTAAAATAGTATTATGCACGATAAGATACTATTTCTCCTGAAAGATTCCGGCATCCTCTTTTATTCAAATGTCGTCTGATCCTAAGTGTTGCTCAGACTCCGAACACACCTAATATAGGATAAGTACCACCTACAAAGTAAGCAGAACCCTAATGGCTCGTATAAGAAATGGAATTATTAAGCATAGCTTTTAGGTAACAGGGAGTTACTGAAAATACTTCATATATTTCCTGTAATGCGACACGACAGTGCTACATGTTTAATTTGGTAGTAAATGAAACGGTGATAACACTTCACGGAAACGGTTTGGTCACGAAATAGTCTTGGACTATTTCCCGTGCTGTCGCATTTTATAATTATTTCGGTGGAAAAGTGCATAATCGTATGAGAAATTGAGAGAATTAAAAGTATCAGTTAATTTTTAAAATTTTGAAAAATGATGAAAAAATTAGTTAATCGTTTGTTTTTATCCTTACTTATCATCACACCGCTCTCTTACCTCTTAACAGGGGAGAGTACACGGTACAAAAGGCCACTTTCTCCTGTCCTGACATATTACTCTTGCTTCTTTCATTTTAATACAACTTCTCATGCACGAACATATTGTTGTCTTTATGGAAACTAGCTGATGTTTTAAGTGGGATAAGTCATGTAATCTTGGAAAGTTTCATTTAAATAATTGAATTCGTAAGATTTTTCATGGGTTTAAAAAAAACTTTATAACATTTAGTCGAGTGACAACTTGCTGTTTATTATACAGATGTAACCTTTCTCATAAATATTATCTTTTACTTCGTACATACGAGTGTACCCATAGTATATAGTGGTTACCAAGGCATAGATAAATGAGAATAAATTTACATCGTATTTTTTATTGTTTTCATTTTGAAATACATGTGCATATATTTCACCACAATTTTCTCCTGTAACTATATCCATTCGCGCATGACCATAATATATGATAAAAAAATAATATGTTATATTTCATTTTTAAATCAAAATTAAAAGGTTTAGTTCTATTATATTTTACGCAATTAATTTCAAAGCATTCTTCTTTCCCGCCCTGTAGGGGCTCCATTTTACGTAGACACGAGACTGTGTTGTGAATATTTTACCTATTTGTGTACTTAATGAGAAATTTTATGTTAATTATCTTCAGCAATTCTAAGCAGGCATTGTAGGTACACTTTCTGCTAATATTGTGTTCTGAGAATGGAAATCTTGGGGTTAATTAAAATAATGTCATCTAAGAAATACAATAATAAAAGGAATAAACTATTTTAAACTTTCTCATGTTATTTCATTAATCTGGATTCAGAGTAGCGGGAAGATCTTAAGCTATTAATCGATGTTTTATACTCACATAACACTTTCTTTAGTATATTCAGGTTTTCTTCTTAATTCGATGGAAAGTGCCCGTAAAAAAATTACAAAAATTATCTTGCTTTTACAGATCTTAAGCTACTAATCGATGTTTTATAGTCACATAACGCTTTCTTTAGTATATTCGCCATCTAGGTTGTCATTTGTTTAATGCTATGGCAGTCTCCTCGCCGCAAACGAAACTCGTGCGACACGGCGAGAAGTTCGCACAAACCACTTCACTGTCTCGAGGATGCAATAGGGGCCAAAAGAAAACTTATTTAAAAAAATTGTTGATCCTGAGAAGGACCGTTGTACTCCCGACGTTTCAAACAGATCACACTGTTCATCTTCAGGGGGTCAACTTGTCGCTGAAGTGTCGCTCTTTCACGATCGTGAAAGCACGCCATTTGAGGCCGACAGTTCAGAGCAAAGTAAATATAATTCGAAAAATTTGGTAATACTTTATTTGCATTACTTCTTATATATGTGTCTGTTTTTGAAGGGTTTGGCAATGTGCTCGGCGCTAATGAGTATTTAATGTTTGTATTACAAGTGTTCGGTAATCTTATACTATTGTCTCTAATTAGGGTCTCGTCTGTCTCGTCGCTGTGCTAGGGACCATATGAACGTTTTGTTTTTTACAGCATGTTCGGCTATTCGGCGGATATCTTCCGTTTGGTTCGTCCAATGCATGGTATCTCGTGTATTCCTTGGTATTTTAGAGAGACGATGTCTTCTAAGTTTCTCAGTAGAGAAGCAATCTTATTGTCTGTTTTGAATGTTCTTCTAGTGTTGTGTCTCTTTAAATATTTATTGATTGCCTGTAGAATCTTTGATGTACGGTAAGTGTACCGTGGCTTTGGGGGCTTCTGACGGTTCATTTTTGCTGACGGTTGTTTTTTACCGTTCTGTTTGTCATTCCGTTTGAAAACGTTTTTTTTTCCGTTTTTTAGTGACTTAAGTTCGTTTATCCAATGTTTTTGTCTGCTATTCGTTTTTATAACATTTGAAGAACGAACTAACACACTAAAAAATTCCCTGCTTGAAAATTGAAAAGAAAATTGTTCAAAATTTTTATGCTCACTTTTACCTTGTTTTTTTTCACACTTGTTTCAAAATACTTGGAGACGCCGGATATCGATCCCGGTACCTCTCATGCTGAATGAACTCTCTATCATATTTGGTACTCCCTCAGTTGACTTCTGTATCAAAATACTCGATGAGAAGATAGAGCATATATTATAACAATAAAAAGTTATTTATTGAATATTTATAATTTCCAAATAAATTATTTTGTAAGACTGCCGAAGGGTTGCCCCAGATTAAATTGGGAGAAACACAAAAATAAGTATGAAAAAAATACTTATTTTTGTGTTTATGTAATAATAATAATGTGGAAGCCCCTTGTCGAGTCTTTGGGCCCCCGACCCTACTAGGAAGAGGTGATGAAGATGATGATGTAAGAAAATATTTTTAACATGGAATATGTTTTATTTATAATAATTATATTTAAAATAAATTATTTTGTAATAAATGCTTTTTAACATTGAATATGTTTTATCGGGGGTTATGGTGCGAGAGAAAAATGTTGGAATACATTAGAAAGAAATATCTTTTTTGCAATTATTTAGTATATTTATAGAGATCAGCGAATATGAAATATGTAGAAAATAAATTATACGGTATGGTTTAGTACATAGTATTCAAGATGTGTTAAACGTTTTTTTTTAAGTAATAGTTATATACATCCAATGCCACAAAACACATTTTCTGGTCAATAATGTTGATGGGGTGAGATAACTAAATATTTTAATTTTGCGTGAAAAGCATTGTAAAATCTATACCTATAAAACTCAATGTCTGTCTGTCTGTTCTCCATACAAATCCACACCGTTTGTCCGATTCGATTCAAATTTTGCATACTTATGCTTTAGGACCCGGCGGGTAACAAAAGCAACATTTCCTCCATATTCTCATACCCGTTCTCCTCCCCCTAACATATTTACAATGCAAATCTGTACCGTTTGACCGATCGGACTCAAAATTTGGAAACTTATTCTTTAGGACTCGGCGGGTAACAAAGGAAACATTTCTTCCCTATTTTCGTACCCCTTCTCCTCTTTCTGACATATTTTCGATGCAAATCTGTACTGTTTGACCGATCGGACTCAAAATTTGGAAACATATTTTTAAGGACTCGGCGGGAAATATATGTAACATTTCTCCCCTATTCTTTTAACCCTTTCCTTCCCTGATATATTTTCTAGGTACCTTTCGACCGATCGGACTCAAAATTAGGAAAATTATTCTTTAGGATCCGGCGGGTAACATATTTGACATTTCCCCCCTATTTTTTCAACCCTTCCCCTCCGCTGGTATATTTTCGATGCAAATCTGTACCATTCAACCGATCGGACTCAATATTTGGAAACTTATTTTTATGGACTCGGCGGGTATGCGACATTTCCCCCCTATTCTTTTAACCCTTCCCTTCCCTGATATATTTTCTAGGTAAATCTTTACCTTTAGACCGATCGGACTCAAAATTTGGAAAATTATTCTTTAGGATCCGACGGGTAACATATTCGACCTTTCCCCCCTATTCTCATACCCCTTCCCCTCCCTCTGACATATTTTCTATGCAAATCTGTACTGTTTGACCGATCGGACTCAATATTTGGAAACTTATTCTTATGGACTCGGCGGGTAATATATATGACGTTTCCCCCCTATTCTTTTACCCCTTCCCTTCCCCCTGACATATTTTTTATGCAAATCTGTACCGTTAGACCGATAGGACTCAAAATTTGGAAACTTATTCTTAAGGACTCGGCGGGTTATATATGCGACATTTTCCCCCTATTTTTTTAACTCTTCCCCTCCCCTGATATATTTTCTAGGTAAATCTGTACCTTTCGGCCGATCGGACCTCAAAATTTGTAAATTTCCCCTCTATTCTTTTAACCCTTCCCCTCCGCTTATATATTTTCGATGCAAATCTATGCCATTCGAATCGAACCTTTGTTTACCCTCAAAAATTTATTTTAAACTTAATTCTTAATCCGTGCAACACCGGATAAGGAAAGCTAATTTTTACAATATTATGCTTTTCTCAATTTCTGGTATTACTTTCTTCTTTATATTTTATATAATGGTATGCTTTCGTTAAGCATCTGTCTGCGCTATATACTTGCTTTTTACTGTATATTACATATATGTATCTTTTAGTATTGTGCTACAACAATGTACTTGCTCTCCACTTAATATTATTATTTTTTCGTGTTGTATTTCTTGGGCAATGTATTGCTTAAAGTTTTCAGTCATTTAATGTACACTTTTTTTATCATTTGTAAAAACTTTGAGGGCGTTAGTCATTAAGGGGGTATTCTAATCTAGAAATTTAAAAAAATCATTTTTTTTTTTGTATATTTCGTAAGTTTAGACATTCAGAATTATGTCCTCAAAGAAATTTTTCAAAATTCCAATTATTTACCCAGATACAGCGATTTCGATGGCGCGGCAAGTAACCGGAACAAATCGAACAATAGAGGGGGCGACGTTGCCGATTACCTGCGGATGGATTACCTCATAAAAGCTTTCTTATATACTATACCTAAATAATGTATATTTAACTGAAGGTCATATTAACGTATTTTTTTAAAATCTTTTCGTTCTACTATTAGATCAGGTTAGTATCGAGTCAATCTTTAAACATCGTTGACATGCGCTCTCTGCGAATATTTTACAAATATTTTGAGTGAATATTATAGTTTATGTGTAAAATGGATAAAAAAGTTCAAAATACATATGGTGCTAAGCGTGCATATAGAAAGACGAAAAGACAATTTAGAGGTAATCAACATACTGTAGAAGAAGAAATAAGTTTCACTAGTGCATCCGCAGCAAAATTGAAAAGATCGGGTGACGAAGAAGTTATAATAGAAAAAAATTACGGCTATTGCATTTTAGAATTTTTATCTATTTTTACATCACTTTCATTATTAATTCTGTGTTCTACATGTAAGCAAAATATAACATTTTCGTTATACGTCAAAATATAAAAATCGTTGAATTCTTTAATATGGACTTTTGCTCTGAAACACATAATGCCGGAAGGCGGACCATTGAAATTGCTATTTTTCTCGCTGTTAGTATTTTCAATATACCCATTTTAAAAATACTAAACGTTATGGGAATCACGATTGGTCCAGAAGCCCATGCGTTCGCTGGGAAACGGGACGAAGTTCAGATCGAACGCTCTGAAATCCGAGCTTCGGATGCTTCAAATGTTGCTCGTCTACAAGAAAGAACTTCAGAGAATGAACATTTTGAAGTGGAGAAAGGTCCATTGTATGAAGCAGGAATCGCCGATTAAAAATATGCAAGTATACTGTACTGAAACTTTACTCAAAACTTTAAATGCGTTTTTCTAGAAATTACATTTTTCAAGCTGGCGGACATGATATCTCAAGTTTTACTAAACCGATTTATTTTAATTTTTGTGTGAATCTTTTATATATATTTTTCTATAGTCCCTACCAGATTTGAGTTGAAATTTTTATTTTTAATATTAAAAAAAAAATTAACTGTTAAAAAAAAACGCAAAAAAATGTTTTTTTTTCAAACGGCCGCCATTTTTTTTAAAATTTTATTTTTTATTTTTTCGAGGTAGGGGCGATAGCGACATTCTTACTAATTAAGAATCCGGTAGAATTTTTTGTTTCAAATGACCACATGGGTTGGAACCATGTCCGTCAGAACATCGCTTTTTTTTTGGACCCCCCACTTTACCAGCCGATAACTTTTTGAGTTTTGAATTTTTTATTATTTTTTTATTTTTGATGTTTTCTTAAAATATAAATAAACGAATCATAAAAAAATGTTTGGAAAAAATATTATTTGTTTCTTTTTTACAAAGCTCTAAAAAACTCCCGAAATTCGTGCCTCTAGATAAAAATTCCTCCCTTAAATAAAAAAAATAACGGAAGAAGGGGCCATGGGCTGTGAAACATGTTGATATTTTTCAATACCAAAGTGGTGGAAACAAAGTTCATTTTTATTAATTATATAAAGAAAATAAAACTTTTTTTACGTTGTCATACCTAAAAAACATCATTATAAATTTATTAAAAATTAAAACAATTCATCACAGA